>PVIW01001051.1:0-188438 GCA_004026585.1 Noctilio leporinus | reverse complement strand
AATGTACCCAAGTTTTTTGATCCAACCATCCACTGATGGGCACTTAGGCTGTTTCCAGCACTTGGCTATTGTAAATAGTGCTGCTATGAACATAGAGGTACATACATTCTTCTGAATAGGTGTTTCAGGGTTCTTTGGGTATAGTCCTAGTAGTGGAATCACTGGATCAAAAGGCAGTTCCATTTTTAGTCTTTTAAGAAAATTCCACACTGTTTTCCATAGTGGCTGCACCAGCCTACATTCCCACCAATAGTGCACATCCTCACCAACAATATTTTAAAATGTTAAGACCTCAGGCCTTAAAGCCCTGGACTTAAAGCAAAAGACTGGGCTGTTCCATTTTGGCACTTGCTACCTAGGGGACATCAAGCAAAAATATGTAACCTTGGTTAAGCTAATCATTCTTGATAGGTAAAATGAAGACAGTAGCCTCTGACCTATCTTCCTTACTGGCTGTTTTTTAAAAATCAATTGAGATACGTGGTTGTTTCCCCAACCATATGTGCTGTTGGGAAGTCCAACAGTTCGAACTCTTGCTCTGATGGACTTGTGTTCACTTGTCACGGTGAAGTCCCCAGAGCCTGAGCTGCTTCCTAGGGACTCTGCTACGGACCCCCATCCCTGGGGCTCCGTCAGCACTGGAATCAAGTGAAAGTATTCCCCTCCCCCACTGGTCCTTTGCTCTTAGGCTGTTGGTAACTGAGTAAAAATGCACACTGACCTGCTTAACACGTGACAGTATTTCAGAGACACCAGGAAGAAGTTGGGCTTTAACCTTCATAATTTGAAATAGATTTTCCCCATTTAAAAACAACCTGTGTTATTCGTGTTGGCCTTGTGGATGGATTCACGTGTAGCTTGTGGAAAGGCTGGACATTTTTTTTTTTTTTAATTTTAAGGAAAGCTGGTGTAGTTTGGAATATTATGAGAAATTCTTGTGTAATTGTCCTTGTTCTTAAATCTTTTGACCAAGGACTAAAACATAAAGGAATTTAAATATTCCTTCTCTCCCTTTCCCTTTTCAGGGGAGGAAAAAGAAACCTAAACAAGTCATCCTTGTGGTGTATGAGTGATCTATTACTTACGTTACCTGTCCTATCCTTTGTGGTGGGATATTTATGTTGCTTTTCATGTTGAATGTTATAAACTCATCATGTTGAATGTTATAAACTCAGTGATGAAAAATTTCTAGAGAAGGCACTTGAAATTTTATCTTAAATTGTACCTGTTTATACCCTTATTATTAAATTGTAAGGGAGCTGTTTCTTCATATACTCATCAACACTTGGTAACATTTGTATAGACAAAAAACAGCAAAGAAAACAGCATCTTTGATAAAATAAAATGATTTTACTAAGTGATTTTGTCTCACAAATTTTCTATGACCTATTGAATGCCTCTTCTAGGGAAATGCATGTCAGATATCAGTGCTCTGGGCCTTTTTGTCCATCAGGAGGTTTTGGAGAATGACATCTTCTCTTAGGTGAAAGTTCTACTTAGAAAATAATAAATTACTTAAAATTTTTTTTCTCTTTGGTTGGATTTTACATAGTTTTCCTCCTAGACTTACGATAGCACACAATGACGGGGACAAAGGTCAATCCACAAATGAGAAACTGTCAGGGCTGGTAATGCCATGCCCAAGACTATGAGTAGCATAGGTGTGAAATGTCTGTGTTAAAAGGGTGAGCACCTAGCTCTTGATGAGTCAGTGTCAAAGGAGACACAAATAGCTTCCTCTGCATAGGTATGAAATTATCTTTTGAAGCTCCACAACGCGTTGCCATTTCTACCTCTCCAGAGTACCCCTCACGGAGGCTTTTAGGGGGTAGCTGCTGAGGCGTCCACATTTTCTCATCGTCTTCCTCTCTTGGGGAGACGTGCACACTTCGGAATTCTGAGCCTCTTTGCGGCTCTCTCCCTCCCTGTATGTGAGCTGCGTACTTTCTGTAGTCTGGAAAGGCATTATTCCTGAACAAATAGATTTGATTCAGTTGGTGGTTGCTGCTCAGCTGGTGCCAAGGAGCAGAGCAGTCAACTCTCTTAGGTCTGTGGGAGAGTTCAAAGGTTCGCTCCCTTTTGAGGAAACTTTTTCTTAAGTAGATTTTCTGGATCAGAATGACTTACTGGTGTTGGCCTCAATCACACTTGAAAAAGTCAGGTGCTAGGCAAAAAAAGTGGGAAGAAAGCAGACTTTGTCTTAGTTTCTCTAGCGTCTTTCGCCAGGGTCCCTTTCATCCCTGGTCCTTCCTCCCAGGGTTTCCATTTCACCCTCCACACTTGCACCAGGGAAGCGGTGCTTCCACCTGTCCCGTTATGAATCCCTGTTGGGGAGTCAGCTGATGACAAGCTAAAGGACTAGTGTAGAGTTTATCAACCTGCATTCCAAGGAAATAATATTCAAGGTCTTCTTACCTGTATGAGAACCTTCAATATTTGTTCTCTGATTTCAACAAATATTTCTATGATTAACATGATTAATATTTTCAGTCAGTAGGATAGACCTTACAAGTTGGAGGAGCACCTCCCTGGAGGACAGAGCTCAGGACCTCCCGTGGTATTCGCAGTGCAATGTGGACCTCTTGGAGGCCCAAGGGCCACAAGACTGAAGGAAGTTATCCTTGTGTAATGTATGGTTAGTTGTTTAGATTTCTCTCCCCACTTGACTTTAAAGATGCCTTCTCCATCATCGCTAGCACCCACCCCTGGGCCTGGCTTATGTTAACTCATTAAGAAGAATTGCTTTTGAATGAATGAATTTTAAGTTCTCCTGCCAAAGGTCTGGAAAAGAGGGTGAAATGGGTAAGGCAATTTCATCAAAGGAAGCATGTGTTGTAAATCCTTCAGATGATTAGTATAAGACTATGAATGAAGGTATTGTTTACAGCTTTCTTTTCAGGCTCTGGTTTGCAGGAGGCCCTTGCGGACCTGTGTGCTCACCAGCACAGGTGCTGAGCCGGGACAAGAGAGCATGTTACATTTAGCAGGATGCCAGGGGACCGGTGAGGGACAGTGGAGAGCAAGCCTGAGCTGTGCTTTCAGCACAAATGTGATGCCTTCTGTGTAGAGCCAACCAGGGGCTGTGTTGTGAGATGTAGTGTCACCTCATCTAGCACTTCCTGAGGAAGACTTTCGACCTTGATAGTGACTGTCACATTACATAGCCCTCGAGAGCAAGAGGTTCCTGTGCTGGGAACATGTAGTAATTTAAAGTTACTATCCAGGACTTGCAAGACATCATGGTAAATTCTCCTGATAAACCCTCCTGATAACTGTGAAATTGCTTTGTCTCCCTTTTGTAGAAGAAGCAGTGAGACGCACAATCCTGTCAAGAGTGGAAAGGCCTCAGGTCTATAATACAGGAAGGAGTCTAAAAGGTGGGGGTAGAAGGGAAAGACTGTTTCATTTGAGGTAGGAAAACTACAAACAATAGAAAGATTTAAGACCTTTTATTGACATTATTTTATAAGTGACTACTAGTGGGAAAATTAATATCTTACATTTAGGATTAATCACATTATAAGCATGGTTAATCATTGCTGTGGGTAGAAAAGGGTCAGAGAGTTACTGTCCCAGTAATATCTAAATAAGTTATATTTTTTCACATGATACAAATTTAGGCTCAGTGTCTGTTGGAAATTAAGGCATAATTAGATTTTTTTTTTAATAAAAAAGGCACAAGTCCATGGTAAAAACTTAAGTTGTTGCAGAAAGCTATTTAATAAGCAGGAAACGTATCTTTTCCTCACATCCTTTTCCCCAGGTAACAGGTAATTTTTGCAGAACATATCTGGTTTTATGTGTACATATAAGTATACTTATATTATGACATATTTAAATTTTTATAGTTTTCTAATTTTTATACCACTTTGAACCTCTTTTCACCCATATAAGTAAAAGCATAATTTCCTTATTTCTAATGGGATTAGAATAAAGTTTTACAGGTGGAGAGATCTCTGATACAAAGCTTGGGATGTCTGGCAAAAGCTGGAGAACTTGAAATAAAAACACATCTAACTTAAGAGCTGGATCTGAAGAGCAGTTATGTACTTCAGAGAAATATAGGTAGGACTTTAGAGATTCATCGGAAAAACCACTTCCTAGAAATAAAAAAATTCAGCCTGGTGATCCTGTGGCATAATTCTTTATTAATTATACATTTATTGGTGTGACTTAAAAATTTATGCCTCTCTCTCTAGTATACTGTAAACTGCACACGGTAGGGCCAGGCATCCTGTTTGCTGTCCATTATATTTCAAGTTTTTGGCCTAGTGTCTGGCACAGACTTGCACTACTTGTAAAATGAAGAGATGAACACATAAAAGGAAACAGAAGGCCAAATGAGCATTTGGTACAGTTTACGTGAACTGCTTAGACAAAGAAACTGAGGCATGAGATAATATAGCTAATATATAAATAACTTGCACAGTGGCAAGGCTATCAATGAATCTAGGATTTGTATTCTAATTAGAAAACTAAATCAAGAAAAAAAATCCAAAAGCTGTAATTAGTGAGGTTTCCAAAGTGCCTGGAAGAAAATTAGAAATGCCTGAAAAAACTCTGAATACATCTTTTTTTTTTTTTTTTTTTAATATGAGAAATAGTAAAGATGGAATAAAAAGGTAATTACAAAAGCAGTTTATTAATTTTGTCAAGGTGCCCAGGAGACAATGGGGTTTTCATGAAACATAGCTTCTCAGAGATGGTAAGATTTGATGCTAGAGTTAAACGTGGCTTTAAATTTTTAATTCTTTCTGTCCTTTGTTGGAAAAGGAGAGGGGCAGAAGGATACAGATTTCTGAATGAGTGAAAGTAAAGCGTTCCTGCAAAGGAAAAAGATGCTCCTAAAGTCCATTTGACTTTATTATAGCCGTTAGGTGTAGAAAAACCGAACATATAGAACGGGCATAATGAAGGTTTATTTCCTGATTAATTTGACTCTGTATATCATGAAAATAGAATGGCTTAAATTAGAAAGAAGTTTTTTCTGTTTTTGTTTTTTCTTCTTTAATGAAAGTCTAGATAGAGGTTGTCAGTTCAGGGCTGGCTTGGTGGCCTCAGTGCCGCCAGAGCCCTGGGCACCTGCTATTCCAGTCCTGCATCCTGGCACGGGGTTTCTCTCTCTAAGGTCAGCTCATGTGCCAGGAAGGCTGCTGGAGTGCTGGCCGTTGCATCTACATTGCAGCCTGGAAAAAAGAGAAACAGCAAAAGGTTTGAAAAGAACCCCTGCCCCCAAGGTCAGCTCCCTTAAATCAGCTTCCTAGGCAGTCCTAAGCAAAAATACTGCTTCCAGCTCAGCCTAACCAGAAACACGGTGGTAGCTTTCGTTTGATTGACTATATATTTAGCTTAGAACTGGGATTATCTAAGGAGGAAGGAGAGATATTAGTATAAGTTACTGATAGTCTTTTCCATGAGGCATCTTCATTTCTCTTTCCAGAGAATTTCAAGAATCAGGATTTTTGATTCATTAGAATCTGCTAAATTAATAGTTTATTATTGCTCATTAATGATACAGATTTGAAAAAATAGGGCCAAGAAAAACTAAGATACAAATGGTTATTAGCAGACATTTAGGGACACTTGGGATAAATCTCTAGCCTTTTGAGTTTCTTGCTTATACAAAACAAACAGCATTACTCAATGTTAGAAAAAGAGAGATGCAGTCTGAATCCATGTGCTGGATTAGGTTTATGCATAGGTCATTAATGGAGGCCTGGGCTCTGGTGATGGATTGGCTAGCGACCCAAGGGTTGTTGAGGGGAGTGGAGCTGTGACCAGGAGCCTCTGGCTTCCACAAGGAGAAGCCAGGCTCTAAGCCAAAGGGCTGAAGTAACTTTGTCCCATTGATGGAAACACCCTTGAAGATAAGGTCCTCGTTTTAGATTTAAAACATGAGACCATTCCTTGGTGTACTTCTGAGAAACAGAATACTGAATCTGATATACCTTGAGTCTGAACCACTGTTGGCAACTTGCAAGATATTTAAATATTAGCTTTGATTGTCCTGTCTTGGAGAAAGCAGGAGGGAAGGAGATGAAAGGAGAGACCCAGAGACAGGAATCGAGACCGTGGGCTGAAGGCATGCCAGTAATGAAAGGTTCTTTCAGATGCCAGCGTCTCTGTCTTAGGGCCATTTTTCTCACCGAGGGTTCTCAGATTCCTTGCTTGGCTCCTCTGCCCACCGGTGACAGATTTCAGAGTGTTCAGAGCACAGGGAAGGGAAACCTCAAAGTAGCCATTTAGGCTTTCTGATTGAAGGTATCTCTGGAGAAATACTGCAATCACTAGATTAACTAAATTTAGACCATTAATGGTTTTTTAAATTCCATAACTGTTAATATTGATGTGGTAAAAATTTAGTTACATTGCAGTGAGTCTCTTGCTTCTGTCTTATTCTTTCAAAAGACAGGATGGTCGAGGAGCCATGAGCTCTCTGGGGCCACCTAATGCCATTCAGGAAATGACTCTTGCAGGGCTCTGTGCCTGGAATTGTATCCACATTGCATTTGCAGCATTTAATTGTCTCCCAAATGCATAGCTCTCATCTTGTGGGAAGCACACTTACCTACATCTAGCTGATTAATGCAGGCCCTGACAAAAGTAAGCTCACAGTTGTTGGTATAAAAAATGCAATAATTAATATATAATAATACAAGAGTAAACTCTGCGTTGTAGGTACTCACAACTGTAAACCTGCTTTTGCCTACCCTGTACTGTTACCAGCTCTTGGGTGAGTGTTGTAACAGAAAGCATAAAGAAGTCAAGAAGTTTGTTTTGAATCTGACTTAACAATAGGAATGCTGAAACTGTCAAAAGGAAGACTTCTGTGAGTATTTGTAAACACTAGACCTTTGTTTGCAATAGCTAGCCAAGTAAAGCCACATTGGTGTTTGGTGGGTTGTAGGAGGGATGGAGACCTGCAGTGGGAATTGTAGCTTAGGAAGGAGGGAACCGCACTCCCACCAGTCTGCTCACAGCCAGGGTTAGAATTTTTCCTTCTCTCGTTCACTCTTGGTAAACATGAGCTGAGTTGCTACGGCAGTCTTTTAATGGACAGTGAGTCAGAATTATCCTGTCTGAGGAATAGCGTGGGGCTGCCAGAATTTAAATTGTACCTTGGTGTGATGTGTTATATAGTCCTGCCCAAATCGTCATATGAAGCATTTTGTGAAAGAACAGACAGGAGCTAGTTAACACATTTTTCTTGTGACCCTTTGGCTTTCTTCTTTCTTCCATGCTACAGGTGTGGTGATATTAGTTAAAACAGAAAAGAAATAAGGTTCAGAACCCAAGAAAAAATTGCAGGAATACTGTGCGTGCATGTTTTCTTTTGAGGTAATTTAGATCATGAAAACAGATACTTTTCAATCTAGCAATAATGTGTGTCTGTGTGTGTGCATTTTGGAATACGCTTTTAAAGGGAGACTTTCAGCAAATGGAAAGAGGCAGTGTATCACACGTTGGGGAGCCTGGGCTGCAGCCAACAAAGAAACCTAGGAAGGATGCCCACTCTTGGCGATTCCCGTTATAGTCCCACACTTTCGAAAAACTTCGCTCTTGGGTATCAGAATACCAGATGGGTAGACCCCCCATCCCAAATTAGAAGTTTTAGGGAGATTGGAAAGAAATAGTAGAACACTTGCTTCCCAAATCAATCACACTGTTTTGCTCAAGTCTTGGTGCTGTCACTTCAGCTATCTTAGCAGGTGTGATAAATTGGCTCAGTAAACATCAATCCCAAACTCCTTCCTTCTCTTTCTTTACTCTAGAAGTGAGAAAACACAAATACTCAATTTCCCAACCTCTTCTGCAGCAGGGCTGTGCGTGATACAATATCCGGCCAAAGAGATGTCAGTGGAGAGCTCTGGAGAGACTTCTCTTCTTACCTGCCTTCCCCCTCTTCCTTCCTTAGACCTGGGGCTTGATACATGGGGCCGCAGTGGCTATCTTGAGACCACAGGATAAAAGCCAAATGCCGAGGGGTGGCTGAGAAGGAAGACAGAAAAGGCTCTGCTTATTTGGTATCCTTGGCACCTGCTTCAGCTCCGGGTTTCCAACATCCAGACTTCTTGTTATGTGAGAAAAATAAGCTACTTTCTTGTTCAAGCTACTATTTGTAGTTTTATTATTGCACTGTTACTGCTGTTGAACACGGTCTTCAGTGATACCCACTTTTTATGTGGCAGAGCAGACTGATGTGTTTGTCATTTTGTCGGAGATGTGTAATAAAGGTAGTTATTCCACGTTCTTCATGTTATCTTATATCGTCTATTTTAGACTTGTCTCTCTCCCATCCTCTTTTAAATAAAAGCAAAGGTTGAAATACAGTTTAGCATTAATGGTGTCACCAAGTGTCCAGAATATGATGATGAATGGGATGAGATCCTTCCTTTAGGGATCATGTGGACTGGTTGGGGAGACCCTACATACGTGCATATTGTTGGTACAGTGTGGTAAATGCTTCGGGGAAAGTCCGTGGTACTCTGAGAATGCAGAGAAAGGGACCCGATAGTTCTTACAATATGACAAACTGCTGCAAACTTAGTGGCTTAAGACAGCCATTGTTTATTTACCTCATGATTCTGCAGGTCCCAGTTTGGGCTGCTAACAGCTGGGCACTTCTGGTCTCGGCTGGGCTCACCCATGCTGAGTTGGCTGCAGTTTTGTGGTCTGGAATGGCCTCGCCCCCAGTGATTTGTCAGCTCTCCTTTGCCACGTAAGTTTTCTGACATGGCACCTGGCAGGGTTCCAAGACAGAGGCTTGTTTGGAACCAGGACCCCTCACTTCTGTCACATTCTGCTGGCCAGAGCAAGTCCACAGGCCCAGCCCAGGTTGCAGGGGGATGGGAGGAGCTGAAGGTCCTACCACCCGAAGGGCATCCTGCAGAAAGGCGTCAGGAGCCGTGGCCAGTTGGCAGTCTTCCCCAGGCCTCTGGGGGCTGGGAAGAGGCGCAGCGACAGTCTTCCTGAAGGAGCTCATCTCAAATGTGTGACATTCAAGGATATCATGTTCTTTTTTTACCAGCACTTCATAAAAAGTGATGCTGTCAGTCACCATCAGTTCCGGAATCATTTTTCAATATTGCCAATTTCAACTCTTCCTTATCTTTTGAATGTTAGTTTTAAAAATAACTTCTAAGATGTTGCTCTGAGGAAGGTACAATTTCATGTCAAGAAGTGCAGGGTTGAAATGGTGGTTGGACATTTCTTTTATTCTGTTGTTTCTCGTGAACCGTTTAAGGGGATTTTGTTCCCTCAAAATGTTTCGTGATTAAAGGGTTCCATGAGAGAATCAGTTTGGGGATCATGATGAACAGTGATTTTCTACCTTGGGGATTTACAGCATAGTCCTGGCTTTAAAGTACTTTTGCTATTTAATTGAGTTAATCAGATTTATTGGTGATAAAATTCAAAATCATTGGTTTGGTTTTTTGTATGAGCAAGCAGTGCCACTATAGTTGTCAAAAAATTCCATTTTATTTTTTACATAAAGACACACTTTATATTTGTACCGATAACCTTGTTTGTTTGGATATTTTGAATGTGTCGGCTATCTCCTGATACTGGCTTCAGGTGGGTAGAGCCAGGGGTGCTGCTAAATATCTTCCAGTGCATAGGACAGCCCCACAGCAAAGAATCATTTGGTCATAATGTCAGTGGTACCAAGAAACTTGGCAAATCACTTTTGACACATTTGATCATACATATCAGGGTTTTTTTTGTTTCGGTTGTGTTTCTACCTTTCTTGAAATAATAAAACATAATACACCAAAAATGTTGCAGTCTTCTTCCATCTTTAATATTGAAATGGCAGCACAAAAGAACACTAATTTTGATAAATTTATTTTTAATGTACACTGATATGGCAGCTGTCAAAATACAATCTAACAAAACTGTTGTGAATGAAGTTAAAAACAACTAAGCCCCTAGCAGCGTCACCATACAAAAAAAATTCAGCCAACTTTTTGGCCAGCTATACATATGTATATACATAGATATATACACACGTGCATACATATACATATATATGTATTTCTTTTGCCATAGCTATTAATATTCCCAACACTCACCAGGCATTGTCACATTTCTCATTTATCTTGAGGAACCCAAAAATAGGACAGATGAGCAATGTAAGAAAAATCAATGGTTTAATTAATGGAGGAAAAGATTTTTGCTTTTCAAATATTTAAATTTTTATTTAAATAGCGTTTAAAATATTATCAAATGATATATATTTTTTCTTACTGTTCCAATCATTTTTAATAACGAATAACATTCCTACAGTGCTTACTGTGTATAACCCCAAGTACTATTGAAAGAATCTCACATGCATCATCATTTTTAATTCACCAGAGAACCCTATTAGGTCATCATTGTTATTCTCCCCATTTTACAGCTGTGAGGCAACTGCCAGGGTGAACTATGAACTAACAGGTTTCACTCCATGAGGATGGGCCATTGTCTGGCAGTCTGTGACTCCGAAGGTGTGCTCTTAACCACCAAGCATGCTGCTGAAAATTGTTCATCTTAAGTGCAGAGCGCTGGGGACAACATATTCCCGTTTTATGTGAAGTACATTAAAAACTGTGTACAGTGGAGCCCGCAGTCTCCCCAACTCTGTTGTCTGTGTTTTTAGTAATTGACCCCTGGTGCCTTGTATTAGAAGAAGTTTTAATACAGAAAATGAAAATGCCCATCATTTCCAGTGATGCCTTGACCTCTAATATAGGTGACAGATACATCTCCCAGATCTAGAATTATGTTGTTATTTTGGAGATGGCTTGCTTCCTAGCAACTCCAGTAGGTGTAAGCCTTTATCAGATTTTTGATAGTGCTGAAACCTCTAAAAGATACTATCATTGTACTTTGAATTTATAAGATCTACCTTCTCAAAGAAAATCTTGGTGGATATTATATCTTTTGCTACTATCAAATAATAAAAATGTTTGAACGGAAGACAGTAATAAATTGATATTTTAATATTTGATTTAAATAACATTTACCTGCCACAAATCCATAGCACTGGACAAATCACATCAAATATTTTACCTGACATTGATAAGAGTAAGAAACTGCAGAATTAATATGAATGAAAATATTTTGAAATTGATGTTGTGAAGGTATTGCAGGCCTAGAAAACAATGTGGCTGAACATAATGTAGTGATTGTTCATACTAAGACCACCTTGTGAGTCATGGGTACCTTTCTCTGCCTGATTTTCTCTTTGTTTTGTTTTAAGGTCACCAGGTTATTTGTCTCACACATCACACAGTATGTGTAGATAGTGTTTCAACAAAGTTTGGAAGGGATATGTATGAAGTTTGTTTACACATGATTATTTTATTTATGGCCACAAGTGTATATACATATACATAAAATATATATTATATATATGTGTGTGCGTGTGTGTGTGTGTATGTGTGTATGTGTGTATATATATATATATAGAAGTGTGTATATGTGTGTATAATTGCTTTATGTGTGGCCATATTTATATGCATGAATGTATGTAATCCTTTCTTTGGAAAGTGCATGTTACTTACTTGAAGCACACATTATATAGATCTTAAATTTTGGCTATTAGAAAATAATCAGACAAATGTAATTATTGTAAATGTGTACTGCTGCAAACTGTAGGGTTGGCCAAATACTAACAAACTTGGTTACAATGATATTAAGGTAACAGTAATGTATATTTAATAAGACCATGAGCAAATGCAGCCTATCACCATCTCAAGACAAAAGATAACAAAAACAATCTTTCAGGAAATTATGTTACTTCTGCTACCTTTGGGCACCTGTTTAGTGTAGGAACAATTTAGAAAAGCCTAAGATAGTAATTTCATTACTGTTAGTTACCAGTGTTGTAACATTGTTAACTTATTAATTTAGATAATTGTATGGTTATCTAAGATGTTGACATGAGGGAGAGGAGGGTGAAGGATATTGAGGAACTTGCTATCATTGACACTTTTCTGTAAGTCACATTATTTCACAAGTCTAAAATTTTAATTTCACAATATGAAGTTGAAGAAAAAGTACTTTTGTTTAGGAATGTGCAGTCATTCTGCAAGAGCATAGCATTTGTAAGTATATATAAAATCCCAACTTAGCCAATGTCTTCAGTACATATCCCACCACACACTAATATCCAGCCATACTGAGTCATTTATTGGTGTTAATTGGGTTCTTTGGGGAAAAGGGAGATCAGAATACAATTTTAGTATGTATGTATGTGTATTACAAAATAGTTATAACCCATGTAACAACTCCCTTTGTACTTCTCATTTTAAGAACAAGTCCCTTTAAGAAAGAACACTGCAGTGAGGCCCCTTGGCACTCCTTCTTTAGGGTACCCTTGACCTCTACCCCAAACTGCTGCCACTTGTTGGAGTTTCTATTTACTGGTTGTGTTTTATTGATTTGTACTTTTCAGGCTTGACCTAAATTGTATCCTTCCTCATCGTATCTACAACTTTTTTGTCTAATTCACCTTTTTCGCCACAGTATATAATTTCACTGTGTCAATACCTAGTATTTCCATTATCCTCCTTACAAGATGGAGAGAGAGAGACTATATGTGTGTTTAATGGTTGTTCATTTTTCAAAGTCTTTTCTGAGACCAAAAGGGTTCTCTATTCCTGAACTCCAGCAACATGGCTTTTAAGTTAAAGTTAGCAGTTGTGCCCTTTTATTAAAATTATTTTTACTTTCTTTTACATTAGATGGAAAGCTCAATGAAGATCTACTTCCCTGAGATGAACATTATTAGGATAATAAGCATTTGTTTTTGTTACATAAAGCAATATTTAAATGAATTACACTTTGTATACAGATCTTGAGCATATTTGTATTTATTCTGTTACTTATATGGTGTTGCCTCCTGGGGACTTTGGTAGAAAGATTTATGCATGGTGGGCAACTGGAACATAAGTAAAGACTAAAACTTCAAATTGAGAAATTGTATGCTAAGTTTGCAGGCCACACCGGAACAGGTATTTTGCTTTTGCCGTCCCAGGAGAAAGATTGGCAGAATCAGTAATAATTGTACCTGCATTTGGCATTATAAAGCATAGCAGAGCCTACCAATTTATATCATGGGAGAACTCTTGCCTTTGTTCATCATTCTTATTAGGAAGCTTAATATGTATCTTTTATCATTTCGAATTGCTATCCAGAATGGAATTGCCCAGATTAGTTCTTTTCCTTTAAAATTATTTTATTTCAATGTAGATCTTAGTCTGCAAAAGTACTCAATAGATTTCCCAGGTTCTGGCCAATTGAATTTGCTTTCTACAGCAGCTGTGGAAATAAGCAGGCCCAGTAGCATCCGTATTTTACAGGCGAGGAGCCCTGAAGGAAGTGGGAGGTCAGAGGACCTGCCGAAGGTCACAGAACAGAACCAGAAACCACATTTTTCAACCCAGTGCTGGCTTTGTCCAGACATTATAGTTTTCATGCTTAAAATAATAGAAAGTATTAATCCAGACGTTAACTGTTGTGCCAGTATTTTAGTAGATAATTCAGTAACATAATAATCATCGGACAGTTCATCATACTAACAGGGGCATTTTTCTCATCAGTGTTAGTGGTGTCCAGTAAGTGCCTTTTTACTGCCCTCTTTGTTAGAAGGGTTCAAAGAAAAGCTTTAAACCAAACATGGCAACAGAGCATTCATGGCTGGTATTTCAAAGGAAAGAAATTTTACAAGTGGAACTGATAGGAGGGTGCAATATAGCCTGAAGTTAAAATATCTGAGGAGACAAATGGCTTTTTGATAGCTTGAGACCTACAGATGAATTAAAACCTCTCGATATATAGACTAGTGCGGTTGATCACTCAAATTGCAATTTTAAAAAATGCAGAAGCAGTACGCTTAGAATATTGTCTTCATGTCAGGAATGCACCTTTGTGCTCGAAAATGATAAAAAATTACAATCGATCCTTACAACTGTTCTGTTCATCTTTATTGATCAGGTGCAAGAAAGATAAATCGCAGCCCAAATAAGATTATAGTAAATGTTAGCATCGGAGGGGACTGTAGGTTGATAGAGAGCCATTCATCATCTCAAATGGTGACCTGTCCGTTCTCCAGCCACCCTGAGTTGGCTGTCTAATCACATACCTATTGATTTTATCTACATCCAGCAAACCTGGATGTGACTGTCATTGGACAACCCAGATTGTTAAATGCGAAGGGGTCACTGGTGTGAAGAGGATTTCATTTTCATTTTCTCCCCAACCAACAATGATATATGGAAAAATAAGCTACCCCAGGTCATGCCTGTGAAACCTGAGTGATCAGAGAATGAAGGCGTATGATGGACCATCGTATTGTGTTTGTTCATACTGTGGTGCGTTTTGCAAGATACTTCATCGAGCTGAAGGCTCATGGGGTCATTGGGGCCACCCCTGCAGGCAGGTCCCAAAGTAGCCAGCGGAATGGATAATTTTTAATTCTGCTGCCCCAGGAAGGGTGTTCCTTTGCTATTGTAACTTAATTTATGGTACTTATGTGTTCATTCACTTAACAGTGAAACATTTTCTTGCTATAAAATTATGTAAATCCACCTCTTTGTTCTTACTGATTCATTTGTTATAAGTGTTGTTGCCCTTGTGGTCATGTGCAGGTGATGGAACACATTCTACTCCATAAAGAATCCATCTGGAAGACAAAATAGAGTGTAAAGAGAAATGATCCTTTAATATTCTAGGTGGAACACAGGAATAATAGGCAAATGTGATATGTGTGAATTTCATTATTTGGTCTTAAGCATCTTTTGATCTCACAGGGATTGATTCCAAATAAGTGAGATCTAAATAATCCTTGAACAGTATGTTAGGAGTTTTATCAGAAGTCTGAAAGAATGATGAATTATAACCATGAATGTTTACTCTATAATTTCTGCCTATATACCAATAACTAGATACTTTTACATATATTTTTATAAGAATTCATTCCACTTGTGCAAGAAATCTTTGTCCTACTTCTTGAGTGGCTGAAATAAGAGCTTATGTATTTTTTTGTCATTTATATCTTACACATATTTTGTCTTCTCGGAAAGTGAAAACTCTACTATCAATCTTTATCCACAGAGCTCGGAGTTCTACAAAGTCACCACTGAGCAATATCAGAAAGCTGCTGAAGAGGTGGAAGCAAAGTTCAAGTAAGTTTTTAATCGTATTATAATTGCTCTTCTTGACAAGATGAAAATACAACTTTACTGCTTTTTGAGCAGGAAATAGTTTGTTATATAGCTCTCTGGAATACTTGGAAATATGTTTTAGTAGTTGAGAAGGAGTCATGTTATCTGCTATCGTGGAATTCATATGCAAGGAAGAACATTTGGTGAACACTTGTTAAACAGTTTCGTGAACAGAAGAAAAATAGAAAGCAATAATAATAGAATTTCCATTTGGAATAATACATATAAGATAGGATACCCTTGTTTATGACAATTGGCAAAATAGAATTGGCAATTCTATTATTAGAAATAATAGAAACCATTCACTTTCGTATAATAAAATGATGGATGTGTCTAAATTGGGGTGTCCTCTTTTCTCGTGTTTAAGCTGTTTCATTTCTTCACACATACCTTGTAAGCATTTAAATTACAGACTGTAATTTACCCCGGATTATGAAGGTGATGTTAAATCATTGCCTCTATTAATCCATGGAATGTTTCAATGAATGTTCTATAATTGGTGGATTAAAGTGTGTGTGACCCATAGCCCTGTCCTCGCCCTTTGCTATCAGTTCTTCTGTTAGGTAAGAAGACATCATTCAGAATTTCCTGAGTGTATAAATAGTTCTATTGTGTAACTTCTCTTGGTAGCATTCTTGTAAATTAGCAAAGCAAAAAAACCAAGGTGGTGTGACAGGTTCAGTTGAAAGATTGCTTGGTTTTCTGGGCTCTGCCCTTCTTCTTGGTGCACGTTTATAAGCATTTGATAAAAATGATTAATCCCTAAGGTAGAGTGTTATTACCTTTTGCAATAGTGCGATTCATGTGGTAATGAATATTGGTATTGTTTTAATACTGTTTAAAGATGATTTGAGGTATATTTAAACAGACAGAAACCATCATTCTTGGTGAATTATTCTTTAGGGGTAGAAGGGAGAAACTGTCTCAGAATGGGGCACATATCTCGGTCTTAAACGGGTAATTGGCTACATTAAAAATTTAGATCTAGACTAAAATTGGATCTAGACTTGATTTTCGAAGGTACACTACACATGTATTTTTAAGATTATTATCTTTCCCCTAATGATAAAGCAACTTTTAACTTTTTCTCTCTCAAGACCATGAGAACCTTTAGCTTGGCACCCTGGGTGTTTCTTTATTATACCATGATAGCTCTAAAAATAAC
Organism: Noctilio leporinus; assembly: GCA_004026585.1. Classification (NCBI taxonomy): domain Eukaryota; kingdom Metazoa; phylum Chordata; class Mammalia; order Chiroptera; family Noctilionidae; genus Noctilio; species Noctilio leporinus. The sequence goes on along the minus strand of PVIW01001051.1, from coordinate 172,064 downwards.
TAAGATTTGAAATAAATGAAAGGAAATCACTTCTGACTAGAATGATCTACAGTGTCATCATGATGATGATATTTTAGATGAGGCCTGAAGAAGAGTTTTTGGTGGAAAGGAAAAGTATTCAGATGAAAAAGCATGTTCTGTAATTGGTGGATGGCAGATTAGTGGAGATCAGTGGTTTGACTCAGAGAGACCAGTGCAAGATACAGTTGGAAAGGTCAGTAGGGTCATTCATTCATATTGGGCTGAGAAGTTGGTCTTCACATTGCAGGAAGTCTTTGGAAGGTATTTGACCGAGTGAGCACCCCAATTCTTGTGCTCCTTTAGAAATATTAGCGTGAATGTGAGGCTCAATGGGAGGCATGGGTAAGGAGAACTGGAAGTAGCATTTAAGAAGTCTCTGTAGGAAAGGAGGGAAAATAGGAGAGTGATACAAAAAGATCATTGAAAGATTACCGAATTAGTGATTGAATGGTGAGTGTGCTAGTGCTGCCACAACAAAGTGCCACAGGCTGAGTGGTTTAAACAGCTAAAGTTTATATTCTCGCTGTTCTGGAGGATGGAATTTCAAGGTCATGGTGTCAGCAGGGTTGGTTTCTTCTGAGGCTTCTCTCCTTGGTGCATAGATGGACATTTCCTCTGTCTTCATATGGTCTTCCCTCTCTGCATGTCTCCTAATCCCCTTCTCTTATAAATCACATTTGATTAGAACCCATTCTCTTGACTCATTTTACCATCATTACCTTCATCCAGATATACTTTCTGAAGTACCATTACCATGCATGAGGACTTCAACATGTAAAGAGGAGGGCACAATTCAGCCCGTAACACCTGGAAAGAAGGGACAAAGGAGAGTTTAGCAGGCGTGTGGAGCTGGATTTTATAGAGAGAGCTAAGTCTGGTATTAGGTGAGAAGAGTCTCTGTTCTGAAGCCGTGTCCAGCTACCCCGGGAATTTGTGCTGGAGACTGAATTCAACCACAGGGTCTATCAGTTGAGCAAGCCTATGAAAAGAGGCCCAGATGAAACATTGGGCATTAGAGGTAAGGCCAGCTTCTCTGGTTGATGACACTCTATGCATGTTGTCACACATTGATACCGGGATAGCACATTCTGAGGACAATGGAAACTGCTTTTGGAACCCTCCCAGACTCTGTCTTATGTATCTTTTCCCTTGGTTTATTCTGTCTCCATAATAAGCCTTATCTGTGAGCTTAATTGCTTTCTGTGAGATTTGTGAATCCTTTCAGCAAATCATCAAAGTTTAGGGTGCTTTGGGGAACCCCTTCGAACTTTGAGATGATGTCAGATATGAGGGCAGTCGTAGGGACCCTGCCCTCATCTCGTGGTTTGACTAATAGAAACAACAACCCTGCTTTTATACTCTGTGAGGGACTTTTAAGAGTTAGTTTTTCAGAGTAGCTTTTCATTATATAATTTTTTCCAGCTACTACCTGCTAGACTGAGCTTCCTAGAATATTGTATTTTGATTTTCAGTGAATTCATTAGCTTCACACCTCCTAGGAAGTGGTAGTGTTTGGCTGCAAGAGATACTTTTACTCTCTCTTTTTTTATTCCTCACCCAAACATATGTTTATGAGAGAGAAGGGAGAGAGAGATGTGAGAGAAACATTGATCGGTTGCCTACGGTATGTACTCTGACTGGGGTTCAATCCCACAACCTTTTGGTATAGGGGACCTGGACAGGGATTTTTACCCTCTTGAAGGCACAGAGATTACTCAGGGGAACTCTGTTTCTCCTTAGAAATGTGGCCATCTCAGACAGTCGCGCAGCTTCAGTGTTTTGCAAGGCAGCCTGCTTCCTGTTGCGTGCCAGTGGACTCCACTCCCTCTGAGGCAGCTAGCTCTGCAGGACTCGGAGGAGGATATAGTTCATTTTTCCCTGATGGAGGGATTCATTAGGTGTTCATTCTTGGTTACTGGAGGTGGGAGCTTTTAAAATTACAATTATAAGGTATATTATACCCCTGAAAGGGGGTCCCACAGAATCCCAGTGAACGGAAAGAAAGCTAAGAGCACTGGAGGCTGCGCGTGTAAACCAGCCACGTAAACAACCTGCCTGCATGGCGTTGTTGAAATATCAGGTCACACCTCGGGCCCTCAGCTTACAGGTGTGGCGGTAAACTGCTAACATGCCTGAGATGTGCCGGGATATTTTCTTCTTTATCAATACCGCATTCATCCCTCGAGCCCGCAGGTGCCATGCCCTCTGCTGATCCTGAACGGACAGCTGGGAAGGAAGGCAGCAGCAGGACCTTGCTGGCACAGAACTTGGGGTTCATCAGAGGAGAGTAAGAGGAAGGCAGAATTTAAAAATAGAGCTTTTTAAAACACGCAGTTAGGTCTGCTGGGATGGAATAATTACACCCCTAATGAGTATCTCATTATTAAAAATACTATTTACCCTTTTTTTCCGAGTGGGAATTAAACAATTTGGAGATAAAGAATTGTGCTGTTTATTTGACTGCAAGAACTTTTTCCCCACAATAGCTTTAAAATTTTAGCTATAAAACCCAAATCACTGAGCAAATCTAGCATTTTTTTTTATCTAGTTTTTATTCAACAGATAACCCTTTCTTTTCCCAATCCAAGTCATTTTTGGCACTTTATGTCCCCTTTACCACCCTATGTTAAATAGAGCAACTTACGGTGCTGGTTCCTAGTCATATGGTGATAGTATCAGTTTATGGCTCAGCTTACTGAAAATGATGTCTGTGTTAACCCTTATTTTCCACCTTTTAAGTAATTAATGAAATGAATTATCATACTAAATAATCTTACATTGATATTGCTCAGCACAGGTTCTGTAAAGGGTAAATGTCCAATAAAAGATTTGATTATTTTATTATTATGTTACATATTATAATATGTATTTATTGTTATATTATTTTACATCCAACTCAAGATATGAAACTATGCATCATAGAAGGCCTGTGCCTTATCCACTGAGCCACCAGCCAGGGATCCCATGTAGTTGTTTAAATTATAAAAACAAATACCAGGCTCTGGTTGGTGGGTGGCACAGCCTGTGAACCCACAGGTCACTGGTTCGATTCCCAGCCAGGGCACATAACCAGGTTGCAAGCCAGGTCTCCAGCCAGGTCTGTGACTAGAGGCAGGTGAAAGGCAACCATACGTTGATGTCTCTCTCCCTCTCTGCCTCTCTCCCTTCCCCTCTCTCTAAAAATAATAAATAAAACCTTTTAAAAAAACCAAAAAATAAATATCAAGTAAATGCAAGGCAAGTATCAAAGAAATGTGGAATATTTTAAAAGCAATATTAACCTTATGAAGAAACTATAGTATCAATCAAATGAAAAGCATTTTATAAACAATTGATATTCATTCCCATGCTGTTCCTTAGATAATGAAGTGGCCAGTTTCTACCTTCCATAACGGAAAATATATATATATATATATGTATATGTGGGAAGTGACATAGTTCTGTTCAAAATACTGTTGCATTATATAGGTATGACTTTTCAATTTGGCTTCCATTTCTTTGAAAGATGAAGCATATATAAAGGAATATCATTCTGTGAAATCGTATGTGGAATACTGGTAACACTCTTTTGTGTGCCAGATTGTAGAAAGGGCTTTCACTTTATCCTTCATCAAAGTGGTTGAAACCTAACTTAAAAATAATATAGACTCTAAGGTATCATTATAACATATTAAAAGATTAGTTACCCTGTGGAAGGTATTTTAGAATATGCAAGGAATGCTATGCAAAACTCTTACGGGTGAAATGGATTTTGTAAGTGTCACTGTATATTCGAAGGTTTTCCTCAAGGTAAAACCCTTTAACTTAAAAATTCCTTGGTTTTCTTAGGGCTTCACTTTGGCAATACTATTTTGTTTCTCTTTTGGGTGTGTGATTTTAGTAGCTATACAGTAACTCCTCACTTAACACTTTGACAGGTTTTTGGAAACTTGAATGTTTAAGTGAAACAACATATAATAAAACTGATTTTATCACAGGCTAATTGATAAAAACAAGAGAAGTTCCTATGGCATGTTTTTGATCACCAAACTTCTAAAACTATAAAAAGAAAACAAGCCTTCTAAATAAAGACCCAAAACACTTCTAATACCACACATTTGAAATAAATGTGAGCTATGCATTTTGGAAACATGAATAAACACAGGTAAAATAATGATTTTCCAACCTGCTGATTCCAGTTCAGGGTTGTGGGTGGCCAGAGCCCATCCTGGCAGCTCAGGGAGCAGACTGGGACCCAGCTCTGACAGGAGGCCCTTCCATGGCAGGGACAGTCACACACCCACTACATACACACACAGTTACTCAGTCTGGGACTGGTTAGACATACCAACAGGCCTCACGTGCATATCTCAAGGACTTGGGAGGAAACTGGAGTCCATGCAGAAAACCCACATCACCATGGGGAGAAGATCTGAACTCCACACAGACAGTGGCTGTGACCAGGAATCGATTTTTTCCCTCATTATTATAAAAAAAAAAGGTGGTGGAAAAAGTGGCATTATTTGAAGACCAGCTATACTAGGAATAAGTTATTGAAGCTGAGAATGACAAGCCAGTGGTATCAGCAGGTGTTTCTCAGGTTCTCTATAATTATGCATGTGGATCATGGACAGTTTTAAGCAGTGGCATTTAAAGATCCTGCTTAATTGGCTGTAAGATAATTAAGTAAGCTTTTGACTGGCAAATTTATAATTCTGTTCAATGCATAAGCCATTGTGCCTCAATGTCAATGTGACTTCAGTTTGGAAATAATAGATTAATAGAACTAATTGTACTTTAGGTACAGAGTTTACTCTGATTAATAGTCTCACAACTCTTCTAGAAGTTTAGTCAAAGTAAATTTATATTACTTACCTTTATGCTTAAGCTTCTAATTAAAAGTTATTTTAAAAGTTTGAGCTTTTGGAGCTTGCTGTGCTTCTCTCTGGTTTTCCCAAAGTTGAGCTCCTGCAATTTTTCAGTGACTCCGACTGCCTTAATGAATATGTTGACTTATCAAGAGGATTAAATTATATGCCATTGTACCTTTATCCGTATGTGCGGCTGACAGGTGCCTTCCACATCAGCTCTGACACTTACTGATGCCTGCTTAGAGCCTACTTCCGTGCTGTGTGAATGGCTGTGTTATGCCAAATGTACATGATAAATGTTTTATCTCTGATTCTCATTGATCAGTTTCTAAATGATCAAATGGTTTATCTCAGTAAGACACTAATTCACATTGATCAGATTCTAAATGACCAAGTTGACTTGGTTTCCGTGGAACACAAATTGTATTAAAACAACATTACTCGGACACGCTGCCTTTTCTAATGCGGGAGTTATGTTACCAGCAGTTGCATTATAACTAGAGTTATTGTGTTATAAAGATGTCTCCTCCATAATGAAAAGTTTACACAAGAAGAAAAGAATGCAATATTACAGGAAGAACAGGGCTTCAGGCAAGGATTTGGGCTTTTGCTAATTAAATTCTACATTTGTATTGAGCCTTTCTTCCTTAATTTTCCCCCCCATTTGAAAAGCTGCGAGCAGGAACTGTAGCAGCTGCACTGGTGACATTTTATTCCCTGTGGTCCTTGGCACCAAGTAACATCTTGATTATTTAGTAAGAGACTTTGTCATTGAAGAGTCAAAAGTCTAGATAAAGTAAATATACCTATACACTTTATGCATAAGCTTGGCTACAATGGCCTATTTAGGCGTTTTGGGCTATTTGCTGTTTTTTGTTTTATAAACATCAGCTCCCTGATGTCAACTTCTACAGTATTTTATATACCCTCTAGGGTTTGTTCTTCGTGTTGCTGGAGGAAGATTTCAGTTCTAAATTTGAAAAGAATTATTTATGAGCTAAGAATATACTTTGTATATGAAGCTAATGGCAACTTCACATTCGGCTGAAACGTGGTCTTGGTTATTTAGAACACCCAGCTCCTCAGGCAGGTTATTTATTACATCTTTGACTTGCCTCTTCCATCTGTAAAATGTATATTGTAACTGCCACTCTCTTTAGGGCATTCAAGCTGAGAAGGTTTACAAGTTTAAAAAAACAAAACAAAACAGTCATCATTGATCCTCCTGTAAGAAATGGTCTGATGTGGTTGTTTCTTTCAACCAGTTCTAAGGCACTGGCTGCCATTTCAAGAATGTGCTAGATGGCAGCAACCCCATCTGTACCTCATCAGGGAAATCTGGGAATACGTGGAGAGTAGTCTGCCACCTCTCAAGCTATGAAATCTGTCTCCTTGCTGGTCCCCACATCCCATCTGCCTCCAGCAACGTATTTAGTTCCAGGGCAAGTGTGACCTGCTTTGGAACACACCAGTATTTGATAGTATTTCTTACGATGGGTATCTGTAACTGGTGAGTTATATGAAGAAAAGAAAGCGTCATCTATTGATTTTTTTTTTCTCTTTAAGATTGGAACCCTTCTAATCAGATCTTACTAGTCATTTCCTTTCATTTTAATCCTTGGGCTGGGTGGCTATACTTAGGGCACATACCGCTCTCTAAGGTAACAGCAGTAATACTAAGAAATATTAGCAGCACTTGGGATTAGGTTTCCATCTGTGTCATTTCTGTACTTGCTACCTGTTTCTTACAGCATTCCACTCTCTCCGGAAGTGTCTGCTCAAAAGACTAGAACAGGATGTCCAAGTTGATTGGGATATAGGGCCCAGAGGGCAGGATCAGGGTTGTAAACCATAGACGGTCCTGCCTGTTTCACAAGAACACACACCACACCCATCACCCAAACACCTGCAGCTGGTTTCCCTGTGGAAACCTCCTGTCTCTTTAATAGTGAAGGACCTCACTCCACTGGGCATAGTCAGGGTGGGCACGTCCTTTTATAAGGCCCTGACTCAGAAGTCTCTTCTGTGTCCCAGCCATGGTAGTCAGGCTTTGGGTTGCTCAGCACCTCCTGTACTTTAATACAGTCTACTTATATGTTACATGTAAATGATCAAAACCAGTCTTGTCGCAGCCCTTAGGTTTGCGGCTACAAGCACCTTGAATGCATGATTTGTTCCGTGCAAGATAACAAATTGTTCTGTTTTCCCCTACAGGAACATTAGCATTGAACTTTCTTCTTTAATCAATACAATCCATTAAGAATCTAGCATACCCTACGTGGTTATATGAAATATTAATTACACACTGTTAGTTAGATAAATGAAGATTCTGCCAAAATGATAGCTTGTTTCTTTTCTTGTATTACAATATTTTAAATGAGAACCTTTTGAATTCAAGGGTAGGGTGCATGGAATTTTGGAATTTGTTTATTGACTCTTGTTCATTTGAATAATGAACTCCATAGCTAATAGTTTCTAAAAGACATTTTTAACTGGGGCTGCTAAGATTTTTTTCTCTTAACTGATTCTGGATGGAGTTCATTTACTTTTTAAAGGATCCAGTTGGAAATAATTTCATTGATTTTTCCTTTGATGTTTTCAAAGATGAGAAGAAATTATTTTGCTTTTTAAGTGTCACTCAGCTACAGGTAGAGACCATTGAAGCTTGTAGGAAGGCCAAACAGTTAATTATTGTCTGACTGACCTACCACATTTTTAAATGCCCAGGACGTTTTTCTAGGAGGTAGGTTTTAAATTGTGTCTTTGAGTCAGATTTACAAAGTCTTGAGCCTAGTTAAAAATTGTGTAGTTATCTACACAAAAGAATGGTAGCTCTCAGAGCAAGTGGGATGAGGGCAGGCACAGACAAGTGAGGAGTTTCATAGGCTTTGGTTAAGGGTGTACTTCTCCGTCATACGGACTGTGTAAGAAAAGCTGCACCTCAGAATAGGGACAGTCCCCATGAGTTGCCGCGTAGATGCGAGTGCCAGTCTGCAGGGGCTGCACTGCATGGCGCAGACGCAGTAAAGTGCCCTGGAGCTGCTGATGGCTGTTTGCTCAGCACACCCAGGGAGCAGCAGCTGCCGGCCACAGGCTCTAACCTGAACCCAGAAATGTCAGAACCAAAAGTTCTGCTCATGGGGAAGTGCAGCCAGAAACAGCCTTCAGGGGAAGTGAGTCTTTGAGACCAAATTCCATGACCACCCAGTAACCAAGAAGTTTGAGTCTGAGAGCAGAATCTGGAGAGAGGGGAGAATTTTCATCATGGATAGTCCAGGTTTGTCATCTTCAAAGAATTTGAAGCCAGACCTTCAGAGACATGCCCTTTGGGGGCCCAGGCCTTCTTGCCGATGACGCTGCCAGGCTCCTTCCCTGAGGAACATGAGGCAGTCCTGAAACACCATCCAAAGCAGCTTTGGGGACAGATTCACTGAGTACATGATTGAGCTCCTCATCAGGAAGGAAGATCTAGAAGGTTGAAACATAGACATGTTTTTAACTGGAAATCAAGCCCTCAAGAAATGTGAAAACCGTTGTAACCATCTTCAGCTACAAAGCAGCAGAACAAGAGGAGCAGTGCCAGGTGGGTGACAGACCACCAGCGAAAGTTGTGAGCATGGCATAGCAGAGCAGGGACAAGCCTCGCCACTTCAGAAACGAGGAGGCCCTGAGCACTGTCCTTGTAGGGGGAGTGGGACTGGAAAGAGTGTCACTGGGATCACCGTGCTCAGAAGGTCCAACTTCGTCTCTCAGCTCCGAGCCCAACCTGTCACCAAGACATACTAAGAAAGCCAGAGGATACGGACTGAGCTGGATGTCATGGTGGTGGACACTCCAGCATCCTGCCTGCTGTCTGGGGATCCGTCCCAGCTAGAGATGGTCCAGTGCTGCGTGTCCAGCTATAAAGGGAGAATCATCCTCATCTGGGTGTTCCAGCTGGAACGGTTCACTCACAAGGACGGAAAGGCAGTGCACGCTAGAGGCCATCTTCCGAAAGGACGTTAGGGAATGCATGATTGTGTTTTCACCTGGGGGCTGGAGGCCTTAAAGATCACTATGATAACACGGATAACAGAGTTTATAAGAGGATAATATTGAAGTTATACTTTTAATAACAAAAAACTGGCCAAGCCAGGAAAGACCAAGTAATGGTCCTTTTGAAAATGGCCAGTGAGCTGATACATAACCATAGAAGGCCTGGATGTTCCTGTGCAAGGGATATCCAGCAGAATAAGTAAAGATGTCCAGGAAAGCAAAATCCCATGCAATTACTGCAGCATTTGAAAGATAGGTTATCACAGGTGGCTGAAATGCCTGGGGTCTCCTTAAGTTTGTGGGTGTGAGAGGACTGGTGGATGGAAAGAGGGTTCATGACTTTGGAGGCTTGAAAAGTCAGTGCATCTCACTGTGTGATGCTTTGGCTGTTCATGGGTAAATAAATGATCAGCTAAGGGCAGGCAGTAGGATGTTATAAAGGAGCTAGAAGAAATACGGTAGGGAAAAGGCTTCACAGGTTAGGCTGATATTTAAGGTCAGAATCAAGTCACAAGAATCACCTTGTGCAGGTAAATTGGATTCAGGACAGATACTGGCACCAAGGCCAAGGCCAATAAGCGGCTGCAATGCATGGTTAACAAGAGTTAGGGCTTTCAGATACATGAGAGTGAGGCAGTGTCCAGCCAAGTCCTGGGCCTGGCAGAGAAGGGAAGATGGGCTCCTGTAGGTTGGCCCACTGCCTGCCTAGCCCACTGTTCTTTCCTCGCGAGGGGGCTGTTCCTTCATGCCCTCTCCATTTCAAGTCTGAATGCAAAGGGAGCCAGTCAGCCCCTCTTTATTGTCCCTGAGGAAATGAACATGACTGTGTGGTTTCGAAAGACTGTACACATATGTATATCACATAGAGTGAATAGACTTGAACAAAAATCAGAAGCAGATTAGAGAGTCTTGTAAGTTTTTAAAATTCTAGGTATAATTCTAGATTTCCTTTAGAAATGATTATTGAAAGTTCGTTTGCACTTCTCTCTCTGTCTCTATTTCTGTCTCTGTCTCTTGAGGGTTAGGAATTAGCTTAACTCTCAGAGAACTCGCATAATGGTCTAAACACAGGAGGGGCTTTCCTGTCCGGGGGCAGGCTGCCAAGGCAGTTGTGGTGCCAACAGTCTGTCTTCATTCTCACGCAGCCTCCACACTGCAGGTTGCTGCTTCTCAGTTCCAAACGGTGGTGATGTTCTACTCACCAGCGAGCAGATAAAACTGCCTGATGGGGGCGCTGTATGAGATAGAACCTATGGAATCTTCTAGTTGCTGTAGAGCCAGATGGTTTCTGTACTAACCACTTTATAGATGCTTTGGGGACAAGTTCTATGTCATCTGCCTTCTTTGAGATTAAGCCATTTATAAGAGCAGGGGCTTCATTGTTAATACTTTTGTATCCTGCATAGCCTTTAACATTGACAAATTTTTTTAAATGTGTGCAAATATACTCAGTTGGGCAGAATAAAAAAGATCAATTATAATATGGAAAAAGAATGGTAGCTCTTAGGATAGTCTTTGGGAAGTTGCATGGGTTCAGCCATTCTGTGATCTCTATTATGTTTTATCACTCCACAGTTAGATAAATCTACTTCAAGTGCTATCCACCCTCCCAGCTTCCAACCAGATAATTAACTTATAGATGCATGTGGTTGCCCATTCATACACCTGGGGTAAAACCAAGTACTGAAATTGAAATCAAACTTCCAGGGTAATTGTTTATACACATCTATTTCCATTGCCCATCTGAGTGTGTAATTACCAAATCATCTCTCACGGTTTGACTCTGTCAAGGATTCCAGTGTCTGGCTCTTGGTTTTTCTTAAATATAGGCAAACAACAGATAAAAATTGATAACTTGGGCCTTATCATAATTAAAAAGTTATGCTTATCCTAAGACACCAGTAAGGAAAATTTTTAAATGGGCAAACGACTTTAATTAAACACTTCAAAGGAAGATATAAGAATGGCCATTTTGCACATGAAAAGTGCTAATAATATTAGTTATCAGGGAAATGCAAATTAAAACATTGGAGAGATGAAAATCCTAAAAGATTGACAGTAATAATTGTCCAAAAGGGTGTGGAGAAACCAGAATTTTCATGTTTTGCTGGTGGAGCTATAAAATGACAAAGTCACTTTGGAAAATAGTTGTCATTTTCTTATAAATTTGAATGTATATTTGCTTTGTGACCCAGCAGTTCTAGTCCTTGGTATTTACCTAAGACAAAAGAAAGTATACATCCAAAAAAGATTTGTACGCATATGTTGATATCAGCTGTATTCATAGTACTCAAACACTAGAAATAATGTGAATGATCATCAATAAAAGAGTCAATAAACAAATTGTGGTATATTCATACAGTAGAGTACTATTCAGCAGTTAAAAAAAAACTATTGATATATGTAACAATACAGCAGAATCTCAGAAACAGGCTGAGTAAAAAGAAACCAGACAAAAAACCTATTGTGTGATTCCATTTATATTAAGTTTAAAAATAAGGAAAATTAGTTTATACTAATATTGGATTGGCAAAAACATTTTTTTCCCCATAAGACAGCTCTAGTAGCTTTTAGTTGTCTTTCACTTCATTTGTAACAGTTTTGTTAGATTGTATCTTGACAACAGGTATTTAAAAACAAAATGATCAAAATTGGTGAATTTTTGTGCAGCCATTTTAATATTGAAGGTGGAAGAAGATATACAATATTTTCAGCATATTATGCTGGTTTTTTTTTTTTTTTCCAAGAAAGATTAAAACACAACTGAAACAAAAGATTTTTGCTTGAGATTTCTTGCTGGATGATGCTTCACATTCGGTAAACCAGCTGAAGTTAATAGTGATCATCAAATTGAGACATTGAGAACAATCAATGTAATACCATCCAGGAGATAGCCAACATACTCAGAATACCCAAGTCAATAAAGTTTTTGGTGAAAATGAAAAATGTGTCTTTTATTTTCCAGGAGAAAAGCATACGGACTTTTTGGCCAACCCAATAAAAATCATTGGTTAATGGGGATAGAGGGGAACTCGATGGGAAAGAAAGAGGTGTTAGAAATATTTGTTTCCTAGGTGATAGTTACAGAGGTAGATACAATTTTTGCTATAATGTTTTTTAATGTTAATTATACTTAAAACACCCTAAAGTTATTGTTAATTAATTTTAATTAGGGAAAAATGTCCCAAAATTGGGAATACCGAACCCATAACTGTAATTTGTCATAGGTAAAATAAGATTTTTTAATTTAGTCACTGTCTTAAGAAAATTATGATTTCTAATCCTATCCATAATCACATTTTTTCATTAGAATTTTGAGTCCTTTATCTTAAAATCAGGACTGTTCATTTAAGTACATTTTATTACTATAGAAATAGGATTATCCTTGCTTTATTTTTTTTCTTTCAAGAAATACTCTTTCCCTCCCTTTATTAAATTATGTTTGCCTTTTACAGTCTCTTCATTAGCCTAAAGTCTTGTCGATAGGCCTGGTTATGTTTTGAAAGTTAGTTTTAATAAAGGGATTTTGAAGACAGTGTTTGTAAATGAAACACACAGTAATGCTGGTACTTTTTAATGGAATAATCTTAGGCAGCAGTTTGTTCTTACTCTGTGTTGAGTCCTGGCCAAACGCTGGAAAACGTGTAAAAGCTTGCGTCTTGGCCCTTCCCCGCGTGTTGAAAGGAAAGCAGGCGTTCCCGTGTTCAAGTGTCGCCAGCATCCCCGGCTTGCTCACATGGCTGCCTGACGCTGCTTCGTGGGCTCCCTCGTTTAGTGGCCAACACTAGATTGCTGCGTTCCTTTTGTGAGTGTGTAGGTCTAAATGCTGCTCATCAATTGCATCCCTTGAAAATTGATAGATGTGCTCATTAAGGGGAGTCCTTGCTCCTGGCTCCTTTCACAAGTCACCTCAGCCACCCTTTCTGGAGGAAGCTGGCGAGCAGTACTGTGCGGTGATACATCTGGCTTTGTGCTCCTTTTCAAGTACTAAAATCTCTTTTTTTCAGTATGTTAAACATGCTTTGTAGAGATCTTACAAGTACAAAGACATCAGCTCTTTGCCAATTACAGTATTAACACAAGAAAGTCTAAGGGCTGCCATTGTGTGGTGGGAATTTTTTTAATGGGCTGCCATTTACTCTTCATTTTGTTCTCTTGTGCCTCTGAGATTACACAAATACCTATTTATTTGTGAGGCCGATCCATCTATGGAGACGCTGAAGTTCACCAGCCTGCCACTGTCATAGATCTCAACAAAGCTGCCTGTGTGAGAGGCGCAGTCAGCGTGGTTTATGATTGGGATTTTGAAGGTGGCATACACCTGTTTCTGCTTTCAAGATGAAAAATGAATTGCCAATTACTGTCGACATGTTCAGACATGATACTTCATATGGCAGAAGCTTGCTCAGCCTGCTTTATGCTGGGCCCCCAGCAATGCAAACCATCGATTCTGAGACAGGGGGCATGCTGGCAAGGAGCAGAAGCGAGAAGGGGATCCATCCTTGATCCGTTACTATTCTTCCATGCTTGTGCGAGCTGTGGGAAGGAGGTCAGTGCCTCTCACCTTTGTTCCCCAGCAGAGCTCTTGAACAAGATGAAGTGATCAAAGCCGGGTGCCAGTGCATCATCACAGTCTCATTACTTTGCAAGCTGCACACCCAGATGCTGCTGTTCCGCATCAGGCCTCACTGATTTACATTCATAACACCTCCATTACAGCTCATTTGGTACTTCTCATAATTAACCAGTTCTCTCCTTCTCACGATGGTGTCTCTCCAATACAAAAGATGCTCATATAAAGCAGAAAATTAACATTCCTGGGTATAGAATGCATCTTTCATCTCGGTTGGGTGACAAGAAGCAGGAAATCAAATGTTTTGTCACTACTTAAATCATCTATGGTTTTCGTTGGGTTGTTTGAGGGAGTTGGTTTGGGGGTGATATTGGACATCTTTGAATTTGAGCTATTGGATTTTGCCAGTAGACCAATTTTATTGAGTCTCCTGTCCTGGGAGTTCTTTGCAGTTGGTGGGTTCTGACACGTCCTTTATTTGTTTGGTTTCTTCCACCAGTGAAAGGCTCATTGATATATATTTACTTTGAAAGGCATTAATGTGACAACTTTGCTTTGGAGAACTTCACCATCATCATTATCTACACAACTTTGCATCAGGGTCTCTGATGCTTCCCTCTCTGTGGGCACTGTGAACACAAAAATGCAAGTCTGAGCCCCTGTCCTCAATGGTCTTCTACTTGAGATCATGAGTTCTCCTGGAGAGGTGTCAGAACCTCATGTAGGAATCACAGTTTTAACATTTCAGTCAAGAAAAACTGTGAATATCTCATACATTTCAGGGTGGTTTTCATAAACTGTAAATACAAAGGTGAAGAAGGCATGATGTGTATTCATGGGGAGACAGATTTACACATAAGTGACTAAAATGTGGTCACTGCTAATGTAAAGGTAAAATCAAAATGCTTAGGAATAAGGAGGGGAATCTGGGTTGTAGGAAGAGGTGACTGCTGTGGGCTAGATCTCCTCAGCTTGAGATTTTTCTTAAGGTGAGAAGAGGGAGAATAATTTTCCATGCAAGAAATGGTTAATGAACATGGAGTGAGATATGATGAAATAGGAGGCCGTAAAGGAAGACTGGAATCAGACTTTGACAGAATTAATAGGGTTGTGGCGATTGAACCAAAATTCTACCTACGTGGGATTTTTTTTTCCTATTTACCTGTTAGATTCTCACCATTAGAATTATGCCTTTTGAGTTAGTTATTGTTCCTAGATGTCTTCTGTCAAATACACAAGCATAATATTTAGTGTTATTTTATGTCTGCTGTATTAGTTACTATTATTATGTTAACATTATTACTATCCATTAAAAAATGAGTATATGTTAACCTACTGTTAATTGTCTCTTGAGAGAATGGGACATAGACAAGTAGTTTGGATAGAAGGCGGGGAAGGATGAGAGTTCAAGAAAGGTTTGTTTTGTGGGTTTCTGTCTGGGGAAATCTTAAGGGTTTTAGCAGAAAAGGAGACTTAGAAGATAGAGGAACATGAAAAGCTAGTGTTGATTTAGTGCTCTCGCTGCAGTCCATGCTAGGGAACCCTCTTCTAATTGAAATGATGTTATAAGAACTTTAAAAAGTTATTCCTAGTCATGAGCTCCTTGAGTGGCATCGTAGGATTTATGGTACAACATTCTACGTGTTTTGGGGAAAGAAGGTATTAGAGGCAAATTATATGTGGCTAATTCAGATAATTATCCATCTGGATGTATGAATTTTGGTTTATGACTGTTACTTTGATCGCATGTACCCAATGATATATAAAATTAGCTTATACATTGCTAATTTAAATGAATCTTTTAAGTATTCTTTCTTCTCTCCATTGCAGTTAGTGGTCAGCTTTTGCCTTTTGAAACCCTTCCTGGAGCTTAGTGTAGTAAAAAGAATATGGAACTTAAATTTGTTGTGGATGTATTCCCCCAGTCAACCCAATCAACCCGTAAAACTCCACGTGTTCTTTTAAGTAGCTGCATAGTCTTCCATGGCATTGATCTACCATAATTGGCTAAGTTTATTCCCTTCTGATAGGTACTCAGATTATTTTATTTCAAATTATTTTTTTGACCAGTTAAGAAAAATTTTGCACATAAACCCTTAGGACCTGGTGCTTTTGTTTGCATAACGTGGATGGGGTTTGAATTGTGATCAGTCCTCCTAGAAATGTGGTATTGGGCTACTTGACCTCTTGGGCTTCTTTCTGCTGGTGTAGGAAATGTATGCATGGTAACGCATGGGGTTATTTTAGGGAGTGATGAATAATGTAGGTAAAATTTCCAGCAGGACTCAACCCTCTACAAGGTCAATTTCTGTAGGGACCTAGTGGGGTTAGAAATGGCAGAACCCAGGCTACTTAACTCTATAGAGGTTATATTACAACATGAATCTAAATGTGGCCTTCTAAATGGCTTTTTTAAGAAAAGGAAAGCCCATTTTGTGAAAAATTTTTACCTTTTTGACTTGTGTAATATAAAATACTACATTTTGGCACAACTTTTTTGCAGTTTTTGCTATTAGTTTGTAATTCCCTGGAAGTGAATTGAAAAAGATTAGCAGTAGAGCTTTTTCCATTAACTCTGGGAAAAACTACAGAGCAAAAAATTGTCCTTTGACAGAAATGTCAATCCATACCTCTTTTGGAGCTTTTGGAAACTGAAGCACTGAGAAGCTGGTTTAATAGGAGAATTGAAAACTAAAATGTATACACATCTTCACCTTTTCTGATGACAAGACAAATGAAAAATATACTCTCAGAACTTGATGATGCAAAGAAAATAGGATTGTTGCTCCAGAGAGTGCATTAGGCTAGATCTTTAAAAGATTTGAGTGCTAAGCTTTTGGCCAAGTTCTTCAGAAAGCTGATCTATTCTTATTAATGATACATCAATTTGTATTTCATACGATAAAATCCCTCTTTTGTATGATGTAGTATCTAGGAGGCAGATTTAAGAAAAAGGGAATATTGACTATGCTACAGATTTTGCTACAGCACCTACCAAGAAAATAGGCTTATTTTCTCTTATTTGTGATTCTTGGTTTTCCTGATTTTTTTTAACTTGTTAGGACTTCTCTTAATTTTTCCGTTCTATAATGTCAGTATAGCTATAATGAAATAGTAAATATCCATGTGAGCAAAAACCTTCCTGGGTATAATCTTTACGGAGATCCTTCACATAATGCAACATATTTGTTCTAGTAAGTTGTCTTCTCCTTTTCCAACCTGGTCTTAGTTTCGAGTCTGTAAAAGGTGATAATCAGGGAGATTTTATATATAGGAATTAAATGAGGTTCCTTTATATTCTTGTTTCCTCTCAGGCAGTCAATAGTTAGTTAATTATTATAGTCATCAATGGTTCAAGTTTCTGTTGAGTGAATTTTGTATGTTTTTAAATTGATGCCCATCATAATAATCCAATATTTATTCCCCTAGGGCATAATTCCTGGGCCTATAAAATTGCAACTGAGACTATACCATACCTCTAAAAACATATATTTAAAGACAAATATTTTCTGTCAAATCATTAGCCAACACTTAAGCAACACTACTCAAAATAATAATTAAATTTTAACATGCTAGGAAGTACATAATTTAATTAGAAATGGATATGGGAGGCTGTACTTGGATGAATGCAGTTATTGTTAGTTTATGGTATAGGTCTCATCTAATAACTTGTCATATGTAGCTTTAGACTATTTATATTAATTTGAGATTATAGGCTATTATATGTTGGCAGTCTATAATAGGGAACAAGCAAAATTCATCCTAAAAATTTGTTCTAAAGCAACATAATTTTTTCCAGAAATAAAATTGACATTTGTGATTGTCTAGGTGAGTCCTCAAAAAGGCAAGTAACCCTTGATTGTTTGCAGTTAAGAATGAAAGACTGGAGGGTGGAGGTGGGGAGGAGCAGAAAAAGAAAAATGGTGTGTTTGCATGAGCGTGCCTGTGTGTGCTCATGTGTGTGTGCGTGTTTCAACTACCTTCTGGTTTGAAAAGCTAACCTTATCACAGGTATAACATTTTCTTTAAAAAAAAATGTAGATCTCCATAGAGGATGAAAAGGGAGTGCAGAAACCTTGGAAAGAATAGCTCCCTCCCTGTCTCCCATTTCTTCCAGTAGCTTTTAAACATCCTGCTTTCAAATGAAATCTTGTATGGAACCCTAACACTTACTACTGATACCATGCTATTTTATTAATACAACTAATTTATATATAACTTACATACAACCATTGTCTATTATCAAAAAAAAAAAAAAACCCAAAACAATAAAGTTTACTTTTATGAATGCAACATTTAAAAATTAAGGGCTAAGGGTGGCCACAGTCTTCGCTCATCCTTAGCACCCCAAATTATTGATTTGGTTGCACAGTGTTGTGATAATCCTGATTTGCAGTGATAAGTAATGGCAGCTGATAATAGCTTTTCTTTTAACAGCTTGCCTTGCAGTCTCAAGATGTACTCATCCATCAGTGTGATCCATATGATTAAAAGCAAAATAAGTTTCTGCTTCAAAGCCGAACAATTGACAGTATCTAATAAATCATTATATTGAAGTTGGGACGAACACCCA
Source organism: Noctilio leporinus (assembly GCA_004026585.1). Classification (NCBI taxonomy): domain Eukaryota; kingdom Metazoa; phylum Chordata; class Mammalia; order Chiroptera; family Noctilionidae; genus Noctilio; species Noctilio leporinus. The sequence continues at coordinate 154,012 of PVIW01001051.1, read as the reverse complement.
AAACTTACAATATGAAAGCACAATATGAAAATAACCTTTGCCACACTTCTCAGCCTCATTGCTGTACCCTCCCATGGCCCCCAGAGTTTGCCGTTGAAGTGAGACTGTGCCTTTCGTCTGTCCTCATGCTTCTGTGATTGGTCCGTGCCTCCTCCCTGGCGCTGCACACACCCTCCTCGCTGCTCTGGACCTGTCTTATAGTTAGTATGTTGATGGTGTTGGATGTTTCCCTTTCTGCTCCCCACTTCTTTCTCCTCCTCACCCCTCAAAAAGAGGGCACAATTAATTGCTCCCTCTGTGTTCATGTAACTCAGGCCCTTATTGCAATCCAACCTGTATTATAGTTGCCTGCACACCTGTCTCTCTTCTAAAGCAAGATCTCTAAAGGCATGAACTCTATCATCCCTTAGCCATCTTTATAGCAGTAGTACTGTATTAAGAGGTGTTCAGTTAATAGCAATAGTTATTTACTAAGTTGAATTAAGCTGTTATAAAAGTTTTCCTGCCTTTCAGCTTCTACTCAGAATGTTTTCACTCTAGAATGGACTTTAAGAAGAAACCGTTTTCTAAAAAGCTAAGAATTACAGACTCTTGTGAGTTTGAAAGGCCCATTACTGAGGTTGTATATCAAGTTACATTGAGTGACTGCCACTGCCAGTTGAAAAGAAACGTTCTTGAGGGCAGGAATTGTGTTTGTTCTGCTTAAATGGTCTCCCCCGGCACCTAGCACATACACAGTACTTAGCAGGCTCTGGAATAAATCCATTCAGCAAATGAGGGGACTGAGGCTATGACATGTCTGTGTCTAGCCTAATGATTTGATTTATCTAGTGGTTGATGGTCCTCATTACAGGCTGTTAATATAGGGCTGATCTTTGTTGGACATTAACTAATTGCCAGTTTATCTCCAGTACATGCCAGAGTGAAGGTGAGCTTCCCTCACAGCAGTGGCAGTAGGGTAGTTAAGACCAGAGCAAAATTCAAAATGAAATGGAATATTGTTTATTAGATTAAGGTTTCTCATTAATTGAGAATTCTTTCAGTTCATATTTGTGTACAGGGTGAATTTTATAAAGGGAGGACTATTTTTTATTATTTTTATCTTATTTTTTTAAGATTTTACTATTTTTAGAGAGAAGGGAAGGGAGAGAGGCAGAAAGGGAGACAGACATCAACGTACGGTTGCCTTTCACCTGCCTCCAGCTACGGACCTGGCTGGAGACCTGGCTTGCAACCTGGTTATGTGCCCTGGCTGGGGAATCGAACCAGTGACCTTCGGTTTTGCAGGTCTAATGCCTAATCCACTGTGCCACCAGCCAGGGCAGGGAGAACTATTGATACTTAAAAATAACTTAATTGTTTACTATTTTTTGAGGATAATTTTTTATGTATATTAATGTAGACAGGTTTATATATATATATATATATTTTCACAATGAAAATACATCTCATTAACATTTTCTAGTTAAACTTGGAAACATGACATGTTCAAGCCAGGTAGCTCCCTATGAAGAAATTTAATTAAATCCTTTATAACAAGTTATCTTCTTATGAGAGCTTTCCACCTGTGAGGTTTCTCTTGTCTGCTATACAAATCCATATTAAATTTGACTATAGGCATTTTCTGAGCAAGGCATGGATGGGACCAAGGCATAGAAGAGAAAACTCCAGTATACTTTTAAGAATAGCATAAGAGAGCCATTTCTTTTTTTGGCTAAATTAAAACTATAGTGATTTTCACGTCCCATTAACCTTGTGGGTCACTTCCTTGTATGCATTAGTGGCAGTCCCACAGCATTGTGGCCCCATCTTGCCACGTTGTAGACACGTTTATGAAGATGGATAACAGTAAAGGTTCGGTGTTAACTTTTATTGTCAGGCAGGCTGTACAAGAAACTGTCTGGTATTGGCTTTTGCTTTGATTTATGGGAAGGTTACCACATGAAGAAGACATCACATAAAACAGCACTGCCAGTAGCCACTAATGCAATTGTAAGTGTGGCAAATAATAACGGATCCTAATTGGGTTCATTATCCTCTCGCTACATTCTGTACTTTGGACGGGGTGGGTCCTTATAGTAGTCTAGTATCTTCCCAAAGGAATGGGCCTCTCCCTTGCTCTTGCTTGGGTTACATGTCCCCAGGGCTTCCTCCAGCAGCAGCCAGCCTTGCGATGTGGGTCATCTTGTCTAAGAGTGGACCATTAAGTATTCGACTTGATGGTTCAGTTAGCCCACAGTGACAGCGTCGAGTAGTTACCTGTTGGTTTCACCCCAGCGCGCGTGCTCGCCCTCCCACACGGACCGGGAGATGGAAGGACTGAAATTCTGGGAGCTATCTGTAATAGCTCCAAGTAGGAGCAGGTGGCTCTTCTGGAAAATGGCACCTATCACTTCTTGCTCAATAGGACTTTTGTCCCCAGGAAGAATAGCCATTCCATTGCCTCGGTTTTTTAGTTTCAATGCACTTTGGTTTGGTGGAGTGTCTTTCATGCTACAAAAACTTTCCTTCCCTTTGAAATCTTTGTTTGGTCTCTCTAGTTCGAGTTGCATCTTAATATGCAGAAAAGCAGCTGTGTTTTTCTTCAAGCAAATATAAGGGGTGGGGGAAGGCGTCTCTGTTTATCCCTTGGACAAACACATTGTGGGTAATGCCAGAAAAAGGGGAAAAAAGGCTTGGGACCCCAGAAAAATTATGTAAATCTTTTCAACTCTCTAAAATAGCTAAGTACTGCCCTTTATGTGGCCCCCTCCTGTAGCTGGCATTTCTGTAAGTGCCAGCAGCTGTTGGGGAGGAGGGCCTAGCACATGCCCAGGGGAAATCGCCACCTTTCAGTTCCCAGGTACAGGAAGAGGAGCCCTGTGTGTCTTTCCTGGCTTCTGTTTGTTTCAGCCAGCCACATTCCTAGTCACCAAACCTACCTCCATTTCCATTTTCTAGGTTATTTTGAGACTTTTGTGCACCAGGTATTGAATTCAATTCCAGCAAGGTTTTGCCCTTCTCTGATCTTCTGTTAACTTCTTTAGGCAGGGAGACCTTCTGTGTATGCGTGGGAGACTGTCCTGGCTTAAACAACAGAATGGAAGAATAGAGGCGGCAGCCTATTTGAGTTGCCCTTGGGAGCGGACCGGGCCCTGGCCCAAGCAGGTTGCAGCTAACAGCTTCTTGTTGACTGGAAGGCTTCAGGCTCTAGACTGCCCACGGCGGTCTGGAAGGCCCACCATAAAGCAGAAAGCATGTAGCAGCCAGGAAGGATCCCATTTAGCCCGCTAGCGCAGGCAGTAAGATGGTGCCCATGAAGTTCCTCTCTCTGCCGTGGGGGGAGCAAATTATGAAGGTTGGGTATGACATGGTGTCATTAAGGGCTTTCTGGAGTGAAAGAGCAATTAAATTCAGAGCCAAATTAACGAGGATGTTAATATATGGGGAAGATTCTCCTAAAATGCCCATGCAGGCAAATCCAGTAACTGTCCTGAAACATTTCTTTGAAACACATACCTTTAAAAGGGGATAATGGTGAATCTGACCTCAGTTCAGCCTTAAAAACAGTCATAGTTACCCCAAGGCTTAACATTAATAGGGGCCTACTCTTTTTCTCCGTGTTCTTTTTCTCCAGGAAGTAAAGAAATAGACTGCTAAGCCCAGAGATTTTACCTGGCTTTGCCTGCCTTTTAGAGGGATGTGTCATAAAGGGGGCATTATCTGGTCTCATTCTTACTCTCAGAAGCCTTGGATTTTGTACAGCAAAGTGCTCCTTGGAAGGAATCCAGACCTCTTGTGAGTTCCAGCATCACAAAACACCCAGCCTTGCCTGCAGGACCTTAGGCGAGGGCCAACCTTGTACCACAGTTAGCACCCTGGGGGGGCTTCAGTGCAGGGAGGGCAGCAGGCACCAGCTCTAAGATGGTAGGGGCACCCTGCACGCTTTGTTGGGGAGGGTTGGGAGGCAGCCACAAGGCTCAGCCTGGAGTGAGTGTCATGATTGATGAGTGATCTCTGTCATTGGCAGAAGGATCGAAAGAGCTGGCAGCTTTCGTTTGTATTTGCTGCTCCTGTGTTAGAAACTCGAATACAAATCTGTTTACCTGATAATTGTCGGTGTCTAAACCAGAAAGAGGAAGAAAGAAAGGAAAAAGAAAAGAGGACGGGAACGAAGGGCAAGGAAGAAATTTTAGTATCTTTTCTCTTTTCCCTTTTCCTCCTACAAGCAGGTTTAGGGACATGAAATAGCACAAAGCAGGGGTCTTTATTTTGTCACCTCTTATCCTGGTATGGTTCCTAGTAGGAGAGTTTGTTTCTTCTCCCTTCCTTCCTTCTGGGCCCCCTGAGCACCAGGGAAACGAATTGACTGGCATTTGCAGGGACCTAAAAAATAATCAGGATAGACAACTGCTGGTGCATGTCCTTAATATGCAGTCATACCTGCCATTTTCTGTGTAATGAATAAGAGGCCATTATTAACATTCTACTCTGATGAGTATTTGTAATACATGCAAAGGTATTAACCTTCAGTACATTTCCAAAATACAGAGTCTAATGGGCAAAAGCCTTAGTTTACAAATAGGGAAATAAAGACTTCAGTCTGAGTATTGGCACTTTTAACTTAGTTTGGACATCTGAAAGTGGTAAAACAGATGGTACTTGGTAGAAATTAATATTATAATTGATATACTTTCATGTTGAAAAATTGTAATAAAAGTCCTCAGTGCATTATTGTGTGATTGTGATAAAAAAAAATTACCTCATTAATTTAATTCAGTTTAAATAACCAAACCAGTTAGTGATTCTGACCTTAAACTGAAGTTATAATCCTGATCTTCCTATTTTAAGACTCTTCAGTCCCAAGACTAGAGGTGCTGGCCATCCTCAGTCTATTTTTGACAGTTTGCATTGATTAAATTAGGCAGGTAAGTCTAAAATCTCTATTTCATGATCTACTGTGTTTCCATAACCATTACATACCTCTTACTGTGATGCAGGAAATGAAATGATACGATAAAACTCCAGATTTTATGAGCTTTTTACATAATAGGTCACGTGCATTTAACTTCTGAGCCGGGCTCAACCCACCAATATCTGTTGTGGTTTTATTATGTGTAAGGTTGCAGGTTCTCATTTGTCTTTCACAAAGGCTACTCATTTAGACACAGGGAAAACCACCTTTAACTTCTGATCTGGGCTTTCCTTGCGTCCAATATTATAGGAAAGAGAATCCTTCTATCCCATTCTCTTCCCTGATCCTTGCTTGCAGGCTGGGCTGCAGGGTTCCTAATGCTGGTGCTGCTATGGCCGGTCCGTTTTAAACCATTTGAAAGTAAAATCATCATTAGTACACACATCTCTCTTCCCATTTCTGAATGTCCTCTGGTAGTTAAAGTTTTGAAAGTGGGCAAGGGAACAGATCTCACAGTGTGAATAAACTGAAATGTTATCTGACATTTTTAATTAACACGGGCACTTCTGGGCCTCCTGCTGAGGCCTGCCAGCTTGACTTTACAAAGTGACATTTGTGACACTAAAGACAGAGAAAGCTGAAAACCAGTTTCTGGCCCGTTTGAATACTGGTGCAATGGTAATAGAACTTCAGCTGTGTGGTGTTCATTATCCTTGAAATGCCCAACTTGTTTTAGACAGGATTTTGCCTTTATTACAGCAAATTGAAGCAGTTTGCCATCAGCTCCTTTGTGATCCCCCTCACTGCCTAGTCACCAGGAGCAGCCCAGCCTCCAGCAGTGGGCAAATCTGTCCAACTGTAATCACTTCAACTACATTTCCATTTACTCACGGGGAGGACTGTTGCTCCCTGTGAGAACTTTGTTGAGGAAAGAAAACATATACTATATATAGGGTTTTGTCAATTATATGCCTCATGCTGGAGGTTTGATTTTTTTACATGAGTGCAGCTTTGTCATGCCTCATCCAAAACACGCAGGGACCTCCTTTTCCAGCACCCGAGCACTGGGGGCACCTTCAAGTCACGTGAACAGTCACCAACTCTTATGTGGATGTTTTACAACATTGTTTTCAAAGTGGCTGTTTGAAAGTGGAAACCACTTTCCTTTGGAAATAAGGTAATAACAATGAGTTATGTTCCCAGAATTCAACCTGCTGAAGTATATTAGTTGAAATAATAATAATAATAATAATAATAATAATAATAAACAATGGCAGTGACGGTTTAGGAAAAGCTTGCTATGTGCCTGGCATTGTGTTGAGAGTGTGAATGTTATCTTATTATTGTTTACAATCTTAAGCAGTGGGAACTGATGGGAAAGCTGCATCGTAGAGAGAGAAAGCAACTTGCTTAAGCCTCCATCATGGGAAAAGAGTGGAGCCGAGACCTGGATGGATGTACTTTCATTGCCAGAGCGCATGTTAACCATCATAGCAAATGGCTCAAGTGTAAGCAGTGACTGTATTCCAGAGCCTAACTAATTTGGCCACGCCATTTGTTGGGAACCCATTCTTGATTCCACTTTGGATGCTAGGAACATTTGCCTCCCTAGCATAGTTTGGCTGCTCTTCCCCACACCAGTGAATACTGGGACAGTGAGGAAGAGAGGGGCCCTGAGGGTCCGCAGGGGAAGGCCTGGCAGCCTGTGGTGCTGGCACATGTTGCGTTAGGCGCTGGGGCTACTGTGCTAGACTGAACATACGTGGGCCGAGATGACTAGTCACCCAAGAACTTTGCAAGTGTAAGTTGTGTCGTGTGCTCTCAGGTGCTCTCAGAGCATGTCACGTAGGAGTCACCTGTGTGGGTCAAATCAGCGTCTGTTCAGGCTGAGATCCGAAGGCTAAAACAGCAGGTGTTAGGGAAGCACAAAGCAAGGGTATTAAAGCAGCAGGATGGTATGATCCTGAGGAGTTCGGTCCTTCGGGGTTCTGAGAGGAATCCTGCAGGCTGCAGGGAGGGACAGGGAGCTACATCTTGTAGGATGCAGTAGGCCATAATTAGTATTTTGAATTTTATCCCAAGAGCAGAAGGAAGTCTTTGAAGGGTTAGGGTTGTAACCTTGAAATTGCAAGTTCCATTTAAAGGGCAAGTTGCAGCTGTTGTGTTGATGATGAACTGCAAGAGGTGAGGGTGGGAAGAGAAACAGACTGAAATAGAAACCGAGAGACTTCTTAGGAGACTTTCAAAGTAGTCCAGGCCCATGGTTACGGTGGCTTGGGCTAGGGTAATGACAATGGAAATGGAGAGAAATAGGTCAGTCGATCTCAGATCTGTTTGAGAAGTTGAGTTGGTAACTCTTCTTGATAGGTTGGATATTGGGAGAGAAGGGATGATGTCATGGACAATGCCCGGATTTTGGAAGGTCCTTTCACTGAGTTGGGAAAGAAGGAACAAGTTGAGGGGAAAGAGGTATTGAGTTCGTCCGATGCCGGTAAAATGTTCAGTAGTGGTAGTGAGTCACCCCCTAAGAAAACTGAGCTAGAGAAATTTTATAGCTGTCAGCTCAGGGTGGCATTTAAAGCCTTGAGGACGGTGGAGATGATGGTGGGGAGAGGATAGCAAAAGAAGAGCAGAGAGACCTCTGGGACGTGACCCTGAGCATCTCCCACAGTCAGAGATCGATGGAGATGAGCCAGGGAGCCGGGCAGCAGGGCAGCGGAGTGCGGTGGTCGAGGAGCCAAGAAACTCCTGTCAAGAAAGAGGATAATTGACTTGAACAAACCTGAGGTGATTTGTCCTGATTACTGGACCCGGCTACCCGGAGGGGTCTGACTGTAGCAGGTGCCATTTAGTGCATGGCTGAGGGAAAGCCACTTGGGAGTGGAGAGAAGAGCATAAAATAGAGGGTAAGGAAGTGGAAGCAGTTGTAAGGATATCATTTGCTAGAGCTGTACTTTCAACAATACATTAGCCACTAACCATGTGTGACTGCTTTGATTTACATTTATTAAAATGGGGTCAGGTTTGAAATGAATTACTTTTCATGAGCCACATTTCCCATGTCCATGGTGTTGGACTAAGTGAGATAGATGAAGAACATTCTCACCATCGCACAAGATTCTGTTGGATAGCACTGTTCTAGAGAATGTCGGAGTGACAGTGCCCATGACCTAGCAGAGAAGAGACTGCAGATACAGGGGGGAAAGATCCCACTAGAAAGCAGAGTAGGGAAGGAAAGAACCGCAGACATGTGTAGGGATGACTTTCCTCTTCTGAGAGGCACCCTTTGTCCGCGTAGCAATGGGAAATGTGCAGGTACAGATCTTACAATGGGAAGATGAGGGAGTTAGACTCTTGATTTCTGTTTTGCTCGGTGAAAAATGAAAAAATGGCCGAGAGTGAAAGGGTGCGATTTTTTTGAGGAGGCCGGAGATGGCATGAAATAATTCTTGTGAAGAGGGCAAGAATGAATTCACCACAGAAGTATGAAAACACGATTGGCTGAATTTAGATGTCTCCTTAACGAATTTGTAACAATGAGTTTCCCTGGTTAGATGACTTTTCACCAGAAATGCTCAACTGAAGAGCAGTATTAGGGGACATTGGTAAGGCAGACGTTTGTAGATGGGGGCTTTATGTAATGGCTTAGACGGGCACTGCTGGATGGGAACCCTTAGGGAGATGTAAAACTAATGGAGCTCGGCAGGAGGAGTCCAATCCAGGACATAAATTGAGAAGTGCATTGTTCGGTCCTGCAGTAATACATCATTTCCCTTTACGTAGGAATCACTGAGATTTCACCTCTCAAATACTCACATGTATGAGGCCCATCATCATTTGGAGAATTGATGTGCTAGTTTGTTTTTTGTATCTCATGGTTGGTCTTGCTAATTTCAATCTTAGCAGCAACATCGAATGTTAAGCCTATTTGCAAAATCTTGCCTGTCCTCTGAAAAATGCTTAAATTTGTATGTATCACAAGGGGTTGTGATTATATGATGTATTAGAATTTAATACCTTCTTATGGTATCAGTGCTAATTTAGGTAATCAGAATCAGAAAAAGAAACATGTTAGAGTTTTTAAATTAAAGAGCAATTACATAGGTAGGTCTCCCATAGGTGCACATACAGGTTAATGTGGTTATATGTCCCATAGAAACTTTTCACTGTTACTAGCCGTGTAATGCTTTGGAGGTGTGCCCCTCATTTATGGGGTATTAAGTGGGGAAACATTAGCTACTTGAATTCATAGTGTACTTGTCTTCCAAAAGTTGGCAAATAAATGTTGTATGTGTGATTGGTTATGCGTAAAAGCTGGAGATGAAACAGGTAAGTTAGTAACTCATGTTCTGAGTTGCGAGTCCCAAAGATGCAAGGCACTGTGTACAAAATCACATTGTTTGAACACTTTTTTAAAAAAGCCTCTTTGTTCAAATCCTTTGGAATGAATTTCGTTTCTGTGGCAACTTGTCATTGTTGTCAATAGTGCTGTTACCCACAAGTAAAAAATAAAATAAAATTGGAGAAAGTTTATAATTTTATAACGTGGCTTGGGAACTGGATATTAAGGCTACATATGTTGTGCTCTTAAGCTTTTCTACTGGTTCATATCAGATTCAGTTTGAAAACAACCTTGCAGCTGCCTATCTGTCCTTCACTTTGAGGCCAGAGTAGGGAAAAGTGGTTTAGTTGAGGTTGAAGCAAGTTCTCCCTCCCAGTACCCCAAGTAGAAGCTTGGGAGAAGTGTTTTGGCAGTGTGGCTACAAGAAGTGGAGAGGGAGAAGGGAGATACCGACTTACTCCTAGGGAAGGTTGGCATTTCCCAGGATGTGTGTCTAGCACACCCTGTTGATGAGCTGGAAAAGGAGACAGCTGAGGGCGAGGAATTTGGAGGTTAATAGTAATAGTCTGTGCATGAACTGATAGCTAGGGTGATGAGAGGGGAAACTGAGCAAGGTTGAAAGGCCTTGCAAAGGAAGAGTTAATAATCTCAATACATTTTTGACTATAGAGTATTAAATAAGAACAAAAGGATCCATTTAATGCATGAAGATGCACTACTAGTATTTCCGTTGGTGAAAAACGGGGGCATCTTATTTGTATAAGAAAATGGAAATCCAAGTAATCTGAACATATTTAGTAGATGTTTAGTCTAGAGATCTTAGAGTTAGAAAGGACATAAAAGGACCATCAGATCTAGGCCCTGACTTCAGGGGGAAAGATTATTGTGTATTTTATGAAGAGCCTGGAGAAACATAAGGATCACATAGCTACTTTCTGATTACAAGCGACTGGAAAGCCCATTAAAGTCACACCCACAGCAAGCCATCCAGCCACCCAAAGAGGGAAGAGGAACTTCAGCAAGAGCTATAGAGCAACAGTGGGGCCAAGACCTGGCTGAGCTTTGGGGATTCCTCAATTAGGAGAGGGAGAGAGGCCTGGGAGAGAACAATGAACAAGACAGAGAAGGAACCGACTTCTCAGATAAGAATTTCATGGATGTGGAAGGTTTCCAGTCAGTTGGGCAGTTTCTTTCTTTTTGCTCCCAGAAATAGTAAATCAGAAGGGCTTGTGCTGACATGTTTGGAGGCATTTTTAATTTCCCAGTTAAAATTTTTGTCTTTGTAACAGGTGGGATTGACTTTGGGGGGAATGGGTGGGTGGGTGGGGGGACAGAGGGGAGCAAAAAGGGGATGGATGTAATACAACAATAATAAAATTAAAAAAAAAAAAAAGAAAGAAAAAAAAAATTTTTGTCTTTGTAGAGTTTGCATGTGGGATTTCGTATTTGTTATCACCATGTTGCCTTAAATTTTCAGTCAGTCTTTATTTGTGCCATAGAATCCATAGAAATAGGTTTTAGTGGCTAAGCATCTTGGCAGAAAGCAAACTTTCTAATAGCAATTTCTCAGGGCATACAAAATATATATATATATATATAATATGGCATTGTGATTTTTAAAATGAAGTATTTCTTGGTAAGCATCATATACCCATGAAATAAAATTTAAGTATCACATACAAAGGGAAATCTCCTAAAGTCTGTGACCTCCTATCCAAGTTTCTCCTTGGAAGTGGTTACTGTTACTAATTGTTGCATATTTTTAGATGTATTTTATGCATAGATCAGCATATATGTGTTATATGATTTTAAATTGAACTTGAGTACATCACGAGCTTATGCAGAATAAGTAATTGTAGTTGACCAACATCCATAAACACCTATTTTTCAAATATATTTTATGTCAAGCTTTCTCCATTTTCCATTAACTATTAATCAGCCATTAGCTTTAGCATGTATCTATTGTGGAAAGCAAGAAGGGAGCTCACACTGCAAGTTCTAGACACAGTATGTGAGGACAAGACCTACAGTAAATGCACAAATATGCCCCTGCCTTAAATATGTTTACTTTACGTGCAACACATGCACTGGGATACAGGTCTCTGGCCTATTCCTTGCTCCATTGAACGTTGTCTGGATGGAAGCCCTGACACTTTCTAATATAACCTTGCACTCCTGGCAGCTCAGTGTCACCTACCTTGCATTCCTGTGTCTGCCCTCTGTGTGTCACCAGTGCCTGACACCTTTGAGAAGAGACTCCCTTGATTACTCAGAAGAATCTCCGTTACTGTCAGATGACTCATTGAGCTTCGAGGTTTTCCACCTGTTTCCTTCCACTCCTCTTGCCCGCCACCATCGTCATTTTTCATATTCTTCACAGTGGACTTTCAGTTTTAACCAAGAGATCCATGTTTCTCCTTAATCACATCATGTCTGCATGTATCTTGCTGCTCTTCTGGCCTTTCTGGAAGTCTGTTGAAAACACTTTCTTCACACAGCCTTTACTATTTACTCAACTTCTGAGCACATACTTTATTTTAGTGACAACACAAAACACATTTATTATCTCAGTGTCTCTAGGTCTCATGTCCAGATGGGCTTCACCAGGTACTCTGCCGTTAGGGTGTCACGAGGTTGAAATCAAGGGGGCAGCCAGCTTGGGTGCTTACCTGGCGGCCCTGGAGAACTTGCTTCCAGGCTCATCCAGGTTGTCGGCAGAATCGGTTCCTTCTCTTGTAGTTGCAGGACTGACGCCCTCGGTCTTTGTTGATCTCCTGGGGTTGTGCCCAGTTTCTAGAGCCCACTCACTTCCTTGTGAGCACAGCTTTATGTATTACTGCACTTTATGGGAATTCCTTGTCTGCTTCTAAAGCATGTCCTTGAAAGTGGTTTGGCTTTCTGATCTGTATGTAAATTTCCATGAAAAAGTCTTATTAGCCATGTCACCTCCTCTAGCTACAATCTTTTCTTCTCTCTTCTTCCACCTTCCATTGCTTTTACTTCTTTCACTTTTCTTTCTGGAGTGCTTTTCCATCTCTCCTCTAATTGCCCAGCCCTTCCCATTCTTGAAGACCCAACTGTGATTCTTTTGCCTCATCTAAGACCTTTTCCGTATATCTCCAACCAGATTTAATTTTCCCCTTTGTATTTTTCTCACTGCCAGTTAGACGCCATTGAAGCAGTTCTTGTGGTGGGTGACTGTCTCGCTCTCTGTCCTACACACGCACAGCCTGGTATATAATCGGCACCCAGCAAAGGGTATTGAACTGATGGAATCCCACTGCCTCCCTTTCTTCACTGCCTGCTTTCTCATTTGCCACTTCCCTGCCATCTCGATTTTGCCCTATGCACTATGCTGAAATAGTTTCTCCAAATTGCCGGGGATCAAATTCCATGACCTTGTATCGGTTTTTATTCTTTTTGATGCTCTTCTCCTTCTTGAAACTGATTTCCCCAGCCTAGTGGGGCTGCATGATGCTGGTTCTTCACTGTGCTCTCAGTGTCTGAGACTGGCCCATCCTCCTTCCCTGTCACTCCCCGACGTGGGCCTGGTCCGCAGAGCTCAGCCTCTCTGCCGGCCGTCTGTCTCAGCACTGCCCACTGGGGTGTGCTGGGGATTTGCCCCACGTGAGCACCAGCCCTGCATTCTGGACCAAGGTGGGTCATTTCCACTTGGGCTTCCTGAAATGATTTGCACACTTTCATTCTTTAAACACCCAGGCAGTCCTCAGCCTTCCCTCCTTTTCCTCTCCATGTCTGTCAGTTACTTCATCTGTCCCTTGTTCCCATTGCCTTCATTCCTGCCTGCGTCTGTAGCATGGACCAGCCCAGACAGTTCCCACTTCCACCCACCTAGTTTGTTCACAGCAGACCATCTCTGTAACTCCATTCTCGTAAGGGAAGGCCCGCTGGCTGCTATCGCCTGCAGGATAGAATCTTAGCGTGCTGTTTTTTGCTGGAAGGCTGTCCATATCCTTCTGCCAACCCTCTGCCACCGGAGTTCCCTGAACAAGACCAGCTTGGCCTAACCCGGACCTTGGCTCACACAGACCCTCTCAAACACTCTCTGCCACTTACATTCCCACCCATCATTTCAGGGACCTTTTAAAATCCCACCTCCTCTTTCTTCATGGACCCCTACCAGACCATCCCCAAGTGGAACTGATCCCCAAGTGGAACCCCTACCAGATCATCCCCAAGAAGGAACAGCACGCCTCCTACTGTGCTGTTCCCTGACACCTCTGTTGCCTGTGTTACGTGTGATCTCTGCGAGTGTGTCTTTTATGAGTGTTTTTCATGAGTATTTTTTCCCACCTTTGGGTTCTGTACACCTTTTAGCACCCTTCATAGTGTATGCATAGTGGCTACCGCTGCAATATCCATGGTAGTTTTCTGCCAGCGGCCCTGTGTCCCTGCAGGCTTGCTGGCATGGCGTATTGTGTTCATTTTGGAATTTCCCTCTTCCAGTGGTGGTGTCGAAGCATTCTCCCCTTCAAGTCATCAAAGCACTGAAAAAAACGAAAGACTTAATTAACTCTACCCTTCTTCCCAACTGCTGCTCCTTCCACTGTCATTTTAGCACTGTGACACCGAGAGGACAAATCAGTGTGGATAATTTTTTCTTCACTTGTCACTAAAACAAACACATTTGCAGTTCATTTAGTTCAGGGAGCCAGGCCCATCCCTTCCTGAGTCTATCTGGTATTTGGATCTCCCTTTCCAATGTAGGGAAAAAAAGAGTATCACCTAATGTAACATGCTCTCTCACTACACACTTATATTTGGTCTTAACCTAGTTTTTTTGGGATGTGTCAGAGTCCTCATTGAGATAGGTGACAGTTTTGAAATTTTTTTAACTAAGCTGTGCTTGACCTACCTGAGTATTAAAAGCACTTTCTCAGAAGAGAACGCGTACTGGAATGTGTTCTTATGCTTGGGCAACTCAGATGGAGCTTCACAAAACTTCTCACCCCTTCAGCTGAGAAAGAGCAGAAAATTCCATCCCAAAGGGTAATTCTTTTTGTAAAATTATAAGCACCTAAAAATAGGAGCCTAACAAGAATGTGTGTGTTCAACCAAATTTGCACAGGCTGCAGGAACCATACTGGTTAACTGGATGATTCTGCAGTTCTCTGCTGTTACAGTAGTTTGATTTCACTGAAGAAAATGGCAGAATAAGGCCTATGAAATAAATGTTTCTCCAGACATGGAAGGGTTACTTCTGGGAGGTGTTCAGCGTTAAGTCTGCTCCAGAGGTCTTGGCTTCATTGCAAAGCTCTGTCAGGTAAACCTGCTCAATTGTGGGGACTGGCCCACCTGCTTCTGGGCTAAGCTGAGGACAACCGTATTGGCCGCCTTCCTCTTCCTCTTCCTCTCGGAACTGAACTTGGTTCTGCAGGAAGAATGGGCGATGTAGGAGTAACGTCCCTTCCAGAACTTGGACTTAATCTTTGCAAACAAATGCCAAGGTTTGCTTTCTCTTCCTGGGCTGGTCTCCCCTCTCCCTTATCCTTCCCCATGGGCTGGTTGGGGTGCTAGCCAGTCCCTCTGATTTTTCTCCCAGGAACTCACCCAGCCATTATGCCTGCCCTATCTCCTCCAGGATCCCCTTGGATTCTGGTTCCTCCTGCCTCCAAATCGGGGCATTGATCTAGGACTGAATTACCCAGTTTTCTCCTCCTTGGCCATAACTAATAAAGCAAGAGAGTGGTTACAAAAGGCACTTGTAGTTGGGGAACAATGAAAGGTGAAGAGTAATTTGGACATCACCCATGGAAAGTTACCACCGGAGCCCTCCTACCGAGACTTAGCAACGGGGAGCTTCTCTCAATGTACGTTTGTTGTCACTAGGTCAGTAAAGTAAAACTGGGCCCTGGTTGTCTCCTTGTGGATTCCCAGCTTGACTTAAAGAGTTTGTAAGCTATTATTACACACGGTTGCTCCTACCTCTCCAAACCAAGAGTCCTGAACTTTTCTGCAAGGAAGTCGGAGGAGTTCAAAAGTCTTGGAGTCACCAGGTGATAGGTGTAGTCACATCCCTGAGGTCAAATAAGGTCTCCCCTTTCTGCCTTTGAGTCTATCTTTATAGTCTAGTTACTTCAAGAAAATCTTGGGGCCAGTCTCCAGTGATGAAAGTCCTCTTGTCTGGAACACTGTATATTCAGTTTCTGTCATATCCAACACCAGCTCTCTGGGTTTCCTTAGCAGGTTTATCACCTGTTGATCTCATCACAGACCTGTGCACATCTCTGTCTCCCCAACTAGACTGTGTTTGCCGAAGGCAAGGGTCACATTGTGTTTGGCACCTGGCCTAGCGGATGCCCCGTGTAATGAATGCTTAATGTCTGTGGCTTAATAATACTTGTGTGCGTGATGAAGGAATGCGTAGACCAGCCAACCCTCATAGTTTTCATCCTTAGACCAAGTTTAGTCAACATTCCGAAGTGTTAGGATATGGGAAATGGGACTAAAGCCTGCTGGTAAAAGAACTTCACTTGTGTCAGCATAAATTTAATATATCAAAGTAAAACCCAAGGGGGATGCATTGTGTAAGCTCAAGGTTAACAGTTTCTAAGTTGTCTTATTAAATGGTTCCTTTAATCAAAATCAAGGGAGCATAAATGCCCTATTTTAATAGTAATAATCAATAATCACGATGATGCTTTTCTTGGCCTTGAAGCTTTATTGAGATATTTCAAAAAATAATTTGGTGTGTAGGACTTGGTGTCATTCACTTATTGATATATAGTTTGGAGAGTCAAATGTAACATCTGGCCCAGACATCTCTGCCTTTCGTGCTTACAGGTTTGTCAAAGGAACAAAGACGGTCCTTCTCTGGACATTTCAAATCATAGAACCAACAACCACTTCTGTGAACTGTGATTTAATTTGTTCTGTGTACCTGGCAGGTGATGTTCATACCCAGGATACTTTATATAAACTGTTGCTGCCTGTCAGGCACTGTGCAAAGAGCTGCATTGTTAACGCACTAACACCCGTTTTCATTGCAGTATTGTTATTTGACATTTATTCAGCAATAATAATATTCTCGGCATCATTAAGAAAGGCAGAGAGGGAAGGGTGGCTTCTACCTCTCTAAATTCAGGCTTGCCCAGGTTAAAGTGCAGCATGCTAGTTCTAGAACTGCACCTAATGGGAAGATTGTGTGAGCTTGAAAATCACACCTCCTGAGCACTCAGTTGTCCTAATGTAAATGTGAAGGAAGTTGATTTTTGTGGTCCTTCCAGGTTGAGATAATGTTGACATCACTTACGTTCTGTGTCCGTAAGCTCTATATATATTGATTGCCTCTTTTTCCAGGTACCTTTTATGGTAGTAAGAATGATTTTATCTCCATTTTTAGAGATATCAACCTTGTAGCTCATACATAGCCCAAATGTGTCAAGAATACCATGATATGGTGGAAAATAAAAATCAGCCAAATGATGGATTTTATTTTTCTGCCGCATACCAGATGCCTGGCTTCACATATCTTTTCAACTGAACAAATATTTCTTGTCAAAGACATTATTACTTGAAAAATTTTTCTGGAAAAATTTTTTTTACTAACATTAAATTGCATTTAGCCTCCAAGTCACAAGATTTTTAAGAAATGATTTATAAAGCAAAAGCATTGGAGCCCTTGCTCTTTGGAGAGATAGCAGAAAATGGCATCACTTCTTTTTTTTTTTCCCCCCCACTTTTTATTTTATTTTTATTTATTTTTAGGTCAAAACTTTTTTTTTTTTTTACAATTTTATTCATTATTTTTAGAGAGAGGGGCAGGGAGGGAGGAAGAAAGGGAGAGAAACATCAATAGATGGTTGCCTTTCACTTGCCTCCAGCTACAGACCTGGCTGGAGACCTGGCTTGCCATCTGGTTATGTGCCCTGACTGGCAATCGAACCAATGACCCTTGGGTTCACAGGCCAGTGCTCAATCCACTAAGCCACACCATCCAGGGCCATGGCCTCACTTTTTTTATGTCTAGACCCATTATAGGGTGAGCACATGTGGCAGGATCCTACCCAGGGAATGGAGAGCTCAGCAAGATACTCTTATGGTTCTCGGTGAGGAACAGAGTGGGAGTCACCTGCTCAGGAAAAGAAGCTGGGACTCCCCCATAATGTCGGAGTGACAGAGCTACCAGCCCCACCACCCTACACATGGTCACATTACTAAGATCCCGTTCCTCTTATGAGTTTGCCCTAACTGCCCTCATCATTTCCAAGTTCCCAAATATTACTGAATATGTATTACTCACACTCTGGTGTATTTTTGCCCATCTGCCTAGTGTATGTGGGACCTGTTGGTCTAAGGACAGCATACCTTTGTACTTGCAGCACCGCATTATTTGTTTTATCTGGGGTAGGTGGCCAGAGTTCTGTCTTTGGGGTTTTCCTTCTTATCGGATTTTTGTCTCAGGATCCTGAAAACAGGAGGAAGGCTGGCAATGCTTTGCCCTCCCTCCTGGTGGCCGCCCTCCTCCTGAGGATCCAGATTATTGAGCAGTGATTCTGACATCTTTTTCCAAAGAAAACAGTGGATTGAAATCTTAAATACTAAAATATTTATGTAGGTAGGCAGTGTTCTTTGAAGCCTTGGGTTTATGAGATAGAATTCTGTGTACTGTTACATCTCTGGCCAAAGCGGAGTTTGTCTTTTTACAACCCCTAGGTCGAACCTGTTGGTTTCCTGGCTGACACTCACTGTGGGTCTCCACCTGCTGTCAGCCTGACCAGTGCACTGAACTACATGCTGGGCCAAGTGTGGTCACAGTCTGTGTTCCCTCCCCCGGGCAGGGTTGAGATGATACAGACAGCATCATCGCTAGCGTTCATTTTAGAAAATAAATGTAAAAAAAAAGTTTTCTGGTTTTATTGTTTTTAAAGATTTTATAGCAAAGTGTAAATGAAGACAAATTGAAACAAAGAAAACAGGCAACTCTGGAGATGGTTGACCTCGAAAGTGTAATTGTAGGAATTTGATTATAGCTCAAATAGACACATCATTAATAAAGATGGTTAGCAGTTACTAAGAATGCCAGAGATGCTTGAAATTGAGTTGTTTTTCAGATCTTGCATTGTTAAAAAGAGACTTTACATTTCACTCTGAGAAATAATATTAGAATATTGTAATTTAAGGTAAAATTTATAATGAAAAATTTTAATATAAGTAATACATTTGAGAAATATGCCCTTTGTAATACATTTTCTAATAGCTTTATTACAATGGTAAGAGAAGTGAATGAATTATTACATATTTTTAAATATTGGCAATTATTCAGTAGCCTTAGTTTGTATTAGAAAAGCAAAAATCTTGACCACTAGGCTTAACATCTAATGAAACCTTTAGTACAGAATAAAATGAGAGGTTCTGCATCGTGCCATAGGAGTTACCTGTTGAAAGTCAGAATTGTCCTTTTAGTGCCAGCTAATCTCATATCCATCCGTCTATTTAGACAAATGTCCATCCGTCGTCCATTCATCTTCCCCACCCCACCCTGGCCCCTGGCCCTCCCTTCCTTTCCCCCCTTCTTCCCTCCTCCCGCTCAAGGTACTACTAGTCCAAACACAGGGAAAGGATCTTATTTTTTTATGTACCTGCATTTACAGTGAAGGGCTTCTGTGTTCCCCAGAGCTTCAGGAATTGTGGTTGCTGTTATTAGTGACTTCTGTAGCCTCCTGAGTAGAGAATGGCGTAAGAGCCACTTCCATATTTTTCTGTCTCTTAAAGTTACCTATTCTTGCCGTTTATACTGGCCGAACTAAACGGATGGGTAGGTAGTTCCCTGGAAATACAAATCTCAGACCCACATTCAGGATGCTTCTAAGATGTGGTAGTAGGGGAGGCAACATTGAAGCAGACACCTGAGTGTACATGTGTGTCGGGGCTTCGGGGAGAGCTCTGAACACCCTCCTGCAGCTTCATTTTTACAAATGAAAACTGCTTTCATTTCTCTTTGACCAATTAATTCAACTTACAGGAAACCATTCCACAAAAATAATCAGAAACATTAGTAATTTATGTTTATCATCATGTTATTTTAAGCACTGAAAAATAGAAGCAGCCTAGATGTGTATCTTTATTCTTTTTCTGAAGTTTTTATAATGAACCTGTCAGTGTTATGAGAATACTTGGATATGTTTTGTGAGGTGAATATTAGCATTAATATTGTTTTATTACATTAACACTATAACAAAATAGTATTATAATCACATGTGATAGGATCCAGCTGAAGTCCCCAATAGTTTAAAGGGACCACTAAACTGGATTTTTCCTTGTTTTTGATTAATATATATGTTGAAGGGTCAACTTTATTTTACCAATTCCTTTTTGGTAAGTGTGTTTTTGGATAATTTTTTTGTTTCTTGTCTTTTTTTATTACTGTTTCAAATTCTCCAAATTTATACTTTACCTTAACATTTGTCCTTCACTATTTTGTTTTCAATTTTTATTTCCATACAAAATAATCACATTGTTTAAATGTCTCTTGCAGCTAAGATTTAATTTACCATCCTAGGTATCCTGACATTGTGCCTTTTGTTATTTTGCCTCATAGTGGCTTTTTCCATCAGCAGGAATGAAAGCAGTCAATAAAAATCAATTGCTGACCAAATGACTGTATGGAGGGTTTACCATAATGCGTATTGGAAATGTCTTCGGAACTTTCTTCCTGAATGGAGGGTGCCTTGGCCTGTGTTTTATGGCCTTCTAATGTTAGCCCTTAATCTCATTTAGCATTTTCCCAAAGTGAAAACAGTGCATTAGGACGGCATAGCAAGCAGTGCAGATCAATACGGAAGCAGAGCTTTGCCCTGACAGATTAATCCAAGGAGAGGGAACCAGAGTCTACTCCAGGAACTGGGAGACAGTTATTTTGACCTCCAACCCTCTTATCCTCTTCTGCCATCTAATAATTATCAATATAGGTCGAAATGTGTACAGATTCAGGTATCTGTGCATGTACACACACCCACATGCCAGACTACTAAATAGGAAACCAAGAGCCCTATAAGTGAGTAGTATTGATTTGTGGTAATAAAAATATATTTTGACATTTCAAATCACAAAAAAACTCATGGACTTGTAACTTGCTTGATTAATAGCTCAAATCAGGGTAAATGCTTATATTCAACTTAAATTACCTTTTCTAAGGAGTTTATAGATGAGTTACATTATAAGTAATCTTTTTAAAAGAAAAGAACCCATCTTCCTTTTGTCTTTTTTCCTGTTAATGGGGATGAACCACAGACCTGGCCAGGATTGTTCTCTCCCTATCCTCCTTGAAAAGCTAAGGTACATTGGACAGACACTGGTCCTTAACATTAGGATAGAGTATAACTCTGCTTTCCCATCAACTAATACAGGCATTAGTCCTGTATATGCTAAACTCAGCTGACCTAATACATAGTCAGGCCTCTTTTGTTTAGTGCTTCCCTAGGTGTGTGTCTGTTAGTGCTGTCTGTGGCTCTACTCCTGATAGCACAGCTGACTCCTTTGAGATGCTATTATGCATGGTAAGGGATTAAAAATTGTTGTCCAGAAAAATTCACAGACATCTGAACTTCAAAATCTTAAAAAGAATTAAAACTCCTGGGATTGGACTTGAAGCCTGATCTTAGGTGTTTGGCAGAGCAGTTAGGTAATGAATAAAAAAAGTAAAAGCAATGTTATGTAAAATTTGTGGGATTGTTTTTTCCCTGTATGTCTACTTTCTTTAGAGGGTAGTAAGAATTAAATTCCCTCAGGAACCAGTAACGTGGTTTGCCTTTCAGCTTTCTATTCTAGCAAAATATATATTAGCTTAGCGAGTTGGATAAAAGTAATCAGGAGACAAATCATCACCCAAGGGTTTCCTTATTGGTGAGAAATGGTCCCCTTGTGTTCTCTAGGGGTTTTTTAGACTCCATTAAATTTAAAATAATGCTATTTCAAGATTACTATGGCAATAACAAAATTTAAATTTCAAAAAAAGAACCAGTATGAAGGATTGGAAGCCTTTTGTATTAAGCAAAACTAATTTGAAAAAAATATGTATGAATTCCTAGATTAAAAGTGTTAATATTATGTATTTTTTTGTTTATTTTTTCTTTATTTATTGTAAAGATTTTACTTATTTTTAGACAGGAGAAGAGAGAGAGAGAAACGTCAATGTGTGGCTGCCTATCACACACCCTTAAATGGAACCTGGCCCGCAACCCAGGCCTGTGCCCTGACTGGGACTCTTATCTGGTGATGCTTTGGGTCACAGGCCAGTGCTCAGTCCTCTGAGCCACACCAGCCAGGGTTCACTGATTAAAGTTCCTCTACCATCTTAAGAATATTTCTGTCTTTTTTTTTTTTTAATCTATTTGGTTTATTTTATTGTTACCATTTTTAAGTCTGTAGTATAAGCTTTTTAAAGAAACACTTAAATTTGCTACTGCATGTTCACCGAAAGCAATCTTAACTAAAATTTGAGGTAAGTAAATTTAGTAAAATTTGAGCACAGGAAATTAAAAATGTTTTTTCTCTCTACCCTTTTGTATTCTCAACAAATACAATGCATGACTCTGTATGAGATATTCTTATCAGTAGCTGAGGTCACAAAGAGAAGAAGACATAGGCCTTGAGGTTTGCATTCTACTAAATGTAGCTAGTAAGTGCACTGTAGTGTATATAGGCCATAGTGTAATCAGTGTTAAATGCACATGAAAGAAATTAATATATACAATGGGGTCACTGTAAGGAAAATGATAGACTACCATGGATGGGAAGAGCAAGTAGGAGGTTACACTTAGATGTGTGTGGGCGCATAAGAACCAAGCCCTAGAAGTGGTCTGGTCAGGCTGCAGCATTGTGGGGAATTATGGCTACAGAGTAGGCAGGAACCTGATGAAGAAGACTTGCCTGTTGACCTTGAATTTTATGTAGAAAGCAGTAGGGAGAGATACTGTCTCAGATTTATGTATTAGGACCCTCTGGAAGAACCTCCTCTGGAAGGCAGGAACAGAAGGCAAAGCCAAGAGACAGAGGGCGGTTGGAAGGTCATTGAACCCAGGATGTAAATATAAGGACACTGAGTATGGAGAAAGAGGACCAGAATGTAAGATCTTGAACTCCATGAACCATGGATGTGAGAATGGAGAGGAAGTTAGGGCCCAGGCCGATTCTGCTGGCTGGGCTGAAGAATATTGACCCATTCACCTGGTTCAGGTTTTGTCTTGGGTTGGGCCTGTTTTAGTGTCTGGAGAGGCTTGTGGTGGTGTTATCTGATGGAATTAACTTCATAGATGTTGTTGATCTTGTGTATCTTTCATGGTTGAAGAAAATGATTTCTTTCAAACAACTTTTCTACATTTAAAACATTTATCTTATTTAATGCTTTATGTATTCTTTGGCCTTGATCTTTATTCTGCTTGAAGACCATTTGTCTCAGTGAGCCCTGTTTCTATTTTCAGGCGGTATGAGGTTCATCCAGTGTGTGCGGATCTGCAGGCCAAAATTCTCCAGTGTTACCGCCAGAACGCCCAGCAGACCCTCAGCTGCTCTGCTCTGGCCAGCCAATACATGCGCTGTGTCAACCAGGCCAAACAGGTGGGTGTGCAAGCCCAACACCATTGGTAATGATTTGGTAGTTTATGTGCATGAAAAAAGCTTTAGAAACCAAACTAGTCCTCCTCATTAAGAATTGCCATAACGAGTTGATTAGGTTGTAATCAACTTCCATCCAGATGGTTGTAAGAAGAGCCTGTATTCTCCTTGTGTTCAACTCATTACTTGTAGGGAGGGAGGGAGAGGGGGGTGGGGAGAGAGAGGGAGAGATTCTCTTAAAAGAAAAAGAAACTTCCCAGTTGATCGGCACTTTTGTCCTCTACTCTGTAGTAATTGTGCCGTCAAGGTCATTGCTCCTTATTTCTGGGCCAATGGTCAAAGCCAGCAAAAGAGGAAAGATATAAGTTAAGGGCCCAGCAGTTTTGAGTACATAAGCAGCAAATAGTCATGCAGAGAGCCTGGTTTACAAAAAATCTAAGACAAAACCCTGCCATCTGATTTTCTACCAGCTGGTAGAGTCCACTTACTTGAGCTGGGAAAGAGAGGCCAGAAAAAAGACTTCGGAAATCATTACAATCACTCTTTCATACCAAGCCATTCTGCTCTGGCCCTTTCATTACCAGAGTAATATGATGTTCACAGGACATGTATTTGCTCTCATTTAGGTACTTAAGAAAGCTAATGGGCAACTCTGAAGTAAGTTATCAATTCCAGCAGGTCACATAATTGCCTATTGTTTAATCGATTAAACAGTTGGATGTAGGCTGTTCTGAGAGACAGAACTCGTTGGAAACCTTGATTCTTTCTGCTGCTCAGCTCCCCAGAGTTGACCTAGCCCAGCAAAATCTGGTGTTTGAGTTATGCAGCATGGCATTCTGCGCTCTTAATTGCTGTAGTTAGAATAATACCACATAATGTAAATTTCTAACACTGTGATGGGAGAGTGGGCATTGTCTGCATAGTTGGACACTAACAGCAACTAGGATACACCATATACGGTGGTCCTCCTTATCCACAGTTCCAGTCACCCATGATTAGCCATGGTCAGAAAATTACTACATGGAAAATTCCAGAAGTAGACAATTCTTTAGTTTTAAATAGCGTGCCGTGTGAGTAGTGTGATGAAAGCTTGGGCCATCTTACTGCAGGCTTCCTGGGAGGTGAATCATCCCCTTGCCCAGCGCACGCATGC
Source organism: Noctilio leporinus (assembly GCA_004026585.1). NCBI lineage: Eukaryota > Metazoa > Chordata > Mammalia > Chiroptera > Noctilionidae > Noctilio > Noctilio leporinus. The sequence continues at coordinate 130,048 of PVIW01001051.1, read as the reverse complement.
TGCACTCGCTGTGCAGCGAGATTTGGGGGTGGGAGTGAGGGAGAAGCAAATAGACCAAGACCACATTCAGAATCTCTAATTACAGGATTGTGCTGTAATTATTCTACTTTATTATTGGCTGCTGTTGTTGACCTCTTACTGTATTTAATTTATAAATTGAATTTTTATAGGTACGTACATATGTATAGGAAAACCGGCATACATAGGGTTCGGTGCTGCCTGTGATTTCAGGCCTCCACCAGAGACATTGAAACACCTCCCCCGTAGATACGTAGAGGGAGACTGCTGTAATCACAATTTATTGAAAGCCTAATGGCTTGAGGCTTTTTTCTATTTCTTGCTCATAGTGGCAATTGTACAACTCTTATAGTATGCCAGGGTTCTTTGCTTTAAAGGTCTTTGGTAGAAGTAATGCTAATATTGTTGTCAGTGCATTTTATTTGCAAAAGTGGCTTCTGGTATGCTCTTAACAAGCCCTGGCATTCAATATTAATAAATGGAAGCCTTTGGGACCTATAAGTTGACACATGGGTTTTTCTAACTTGCTATTAGTGCCATACTGAGGTAGAAGTGGGTAGGCAGTGCAAACAGTGGCTGTGATGAAGTGTGTGTTTCGGTGCTGGCATTTCACGTAGGCACCTATTTCCCCAGTGTGATTTGTAATGTTCCTGAAGTGGCAGCGGCAAGAGCGTCTGGAGTATTGACTCCGTCCTGTCTAAAATAAAAGTTAACTTGTGACAAAATCAGATACTCCATGCGGTGCAATTGAGAGTTCGAATTAAGCAGATCCGAGTTTGTTTCCAAGCTGTCCCCTTCACTAGCTCTCTGACCTCCTGCCTCACTTCTCCCATAGGTGAGCGGGGTAATGTTATCGCCAATGTTGTGAAGATTACATTCATAGAAAGTATTCAGTACATCTAATTTTCTTTTTTTTTTTCCTCAGCCATCTATTTCATGCTGAAACCAATTAAGTAGATTGGACAAAAGCATCCAATTACTACTAGTGATTCCAAAAGAACCCCTCCTTTCCCCACTACCCAAAGCAATATAACTTAATAGTGTTTTCAGCAAATATGTTTCAGGTGCCTATTGTTTTGACAACCCTTAGATTCAAGTATCTGGGAGTGTATAACACTGGTAATATTAAAAAGATACATATCCACAAAACATTTTTATCCTAAAATGAGCAACATTGAAATGGGCAGGAACCATGAAACAATATCTTATATTTCTTTCTATAGTACTTTAGATTTCACATTTATTCGCTTACTTGGTTTTTATGACAACCTGAGATGTAAATAGAGATGGTTTTATTCTCATCATTTTACAGTTGAGAGAATTGAAACCCAGGGAAGTTATGATGGTAAATTTAACAACTAAACCAAGGTATACCTTGATGGAAAAACAAAACACTCCAAAATAGTGTTTGGTTTTGGAGTGGGGTGTGTGAAGGCACATCCATTATCAGCTACTACGGAAATAAGGCCATGAGAGAAATTGTGTGCGATCATCATGACTTGAAGGGAACAGCTGTGAAGATTAAGGGCCGTGGTACTCAAGGCTGATGGAAGCCAGCAGGTGGGGGTGGGGTGGGCTAATATAAAGACCACTAACAGAGGTGCAGCTTCACAGTGTCCTGTGTGAAGACCTCGCCAAAATGGCCACAGAAGGTTGTAGCAGCATTTCCTCTGTTACTACATTTTTCTCTTTTCTCCTTGTGAAGTTCATCTCAATTCATGTCCCCAGCTCTGCCCATCGTAAGGGGAGATTTTGGCAGAGTGAATGTTCTTGTTCGATCATCTATTGCCGTAGTTCCTGATTGGACCACACCCCTTCCTGGGTTTCCTTGTTAAATCCAAAGAACTAGCTGGGATGCTAACATAGAAAATACTAGACCTGACAACGACCCATTAGGTTGTATTGTCCATTTCCGGCATAGTACATGAGTTTTTCCCCTTGGAATAATTCCAGCAGCCAAATCCACTCCACTTTTAAATGACTCATAAGATTGGGCTTTCACTGGTTCCCTTGGGGCATTGTTCTATAGACTAATAGATTTTAATAACAGGAAGATATCCGGATATTCCTTAGCCTTACTTTTCCTTTCTTGTTCATCCACTATTCACATCAGTCTTTCTTCTGATATTCTTAAGTGATTCCTCATGGGTTGGCATGAGACATTTTGACTGTTACTTCTAGTGTATTGAGTTATCTGTTCTTCACAGGGGTAAAGAAGTATTAAATTGCTTTAATTGTTATTTCTAAGACTTAAAAGCTACTGGCTACCTAGATGAGATACAATATTTTATTTATTAAAAGACTTTATTCATTATTTTTAGAGAGAGGGTCAGGGATGGAGGAAGAAAGGGAGAAAGACATCAATGTATGGTTGCTTTTCACCTGCCTCAGCTGGGGACCTGGCTAGAGACCTGACTTGCAACCTGGTTATGTGCCCTGACTGGGAATTGACTGGCAACCTTTGGGCTCACAGGATGGCACTCAATCCACTGATCCACCCCAGCCAGGGGAAATATAACATTTTAGAATGTCGGAGGACATCAACTGATAGACATGGGTATCTTTTATTTTTCATATGTGCTTAGCCTGATAGCTTACTAAAGCAAGATTGAATTACTTGTTCTCATCTGTAAAACCCAATTCCCATTCTGTCTTGATTCACCTACCTTACAGGAGACTTTGGAAGGGAGGAGGAAGTGGGAAGCAATAGTTATTGCCCCATAGTGAGCCAAAATATGCCCAAGTTCTATGTGTAAAAGGGCTGAGGGTGGGATGGGGTGGGGTGGAAAGGAAAGGGCTTGCTTCCAGATGTGCATGGCTGTGCTCCCTGGGACACCCACTACCCCTCAATTTACTTGCAGAATCCAGCTGCTACAGGGTAGTGATTCTAAGCACTCCAACTCTTTTCTTAGCTCTGCAGCCATTGACAGAAAGGTGCCACAGCTGGCTAGACTCTTGGGCAGCAGTCTGTGTTCACTCGAGGTAGTTGATGGGAAATGCTGACGTTCTGATCTAGCATGGTGACTTGAGCTTCAGTTTCTTCCTTGAGAAACCAAGGGTTTGAAGGAGGTGATGCATGAGGAACTTCCTGCTGCTTTTCTAGGACTGATTCTACGTCCACGTATGAGAGCAAGAGGCAGTGAGCACAGGCACACATGGTCATGAACACACTCAAAATAAGAGCTGTGCCTCTACGGTCAAGCAGCTCTTCTTCACCGGGGCCCCCAGCCTTTGCACCTCTGCCTCCTAGGTTTGCTGTCAGCCTTAGGCTTTCACTCTGGAAGAACAGCCACATTTCTGATCATTCTGCATGTCACCTGGCCTCTCACAGCTTTGTATCCTTCCCTGAAACATGTATGCCTGTCAGCCGTGGGGGCGGCCAAGGTGACAGGGGGTTAAAACAGTTTCCAACTTGCTCCAAAGTTAGTGAAGTGGAAAATGGCTCTCTCAGTGCGGCCTGGCGGAGTGTAGGCTAGCGGCTAATGAAATGTGCTGGAAAGTGCAGCTGGGGTACTTGTAGCCAGCCTTAGCCTCCCTGCACTGGGTGGTGAGGGGTTACGAAGTTGGAGAGGAAGAGCCGAGGAAACATCAAGACTAAAAACCAAGGGCCAGACCTTAGGATGGCCAGAGGACAGCAGTCCAGTCAGATGACAGAAGCCCGTCAGGAGCGGATAAACCAATAAACTGAAGCAGAGGTTGAAATCAGCAAGTGGGCAGTGGTCCAATAGCCAAGGAGGGAGTTTGCTGAAGGAAATACCAATATGAGGACCTCTTATAAATGAGGCAAGCCCCACTTGGGCCTGCTTGCTTTCCACTGATCACTGAGATTGAAAGGTTGCCCAGCCGTAGTGAGGAACTTGGGGTGAGGACCCTGAATAGTGAGGCTAGTGCACCTCCAAGCTCTGCTCAGCCTCCGATACAGGCCTTGAGTTGAGTGCATGTGGGGAATTGGCTGCAGCAGAATGTGTCTGCTTTCTTAAAGACAGTGTATTTTATTTGACCAGGGCTCAGGTACTACCCCATTATTTGTGTAGGAAGAGGCCTGAAAGCATAGTAGGAGCTATCTCTTTAGAAATCAGGATTCTTGAAAGAAAAACCTGGTGCCAGAGCAAGCTGAATTTTATCATCATTTTCAGACAAATATAAATTACATGCAAATGATTTAATAGACTATAGGCTGTTGGAACCAGACAGGCCTTAGATCATGTAACCTAATCGCCATCCTTTCTCTTGGAAAAATTAGCACCAGAGAGTCTCGGTGCTTTGAAGGGGAGCTGAGTCCAGACCGGAATAGCTTGCTGCTGGTGCCAGACCCAGTGCACGCTTCCCTGTAGTATCAGGTCTCAAATGCAGAATCACCTGAGGAGTTCGTTTAAAATGCACATGCCTAGCCCTGTCCCTGGAGACTCTGAATCAGAAGGTCCGAGGATGGGCCGGGACGTCAGAACTTTGAACTTTGAACGGATTCCCCAGGTACCTGTACAGGGAGGGCTAGAGCCCGTTGGCCGGGGCTGCAGGAGATGACCCTTTCAGAGGTCCTACCCAGTCTTTGTTTTCTCTTTCGGGAGATGAGGAGCTGCCCCACCTGTCACTGCCTGCTGGGTCTAAATCCATCTGGCACAGGTCTAATCAGACTGGTCCTAGTGGTGAATTTCTAGTTTGACCTCTGGACCTAATCACAAGGTGTCTTCAGGTGGGAGCTCCTGAAAAGGAAGTTCTCATCTCCCTTTTCCTTGCCCCCACTGAAGCTGTAGTGCTGGGGGTGTGGAGCCACGCCCAGTATTCAAGGGCAGAGGGGGAGGAAAGAGGCCCCTAGACAAGGTCACAGGGTCCCTTGGCCTGCTCACATTAGTGACTTGTCTTTGCTGCTTTCATCACCCTGCTCCTCTTCTCTGAGCCACAGCAGGGACCCTGGTCCTCATGCGTGGCTTCCGAGGTACACAGGCCCTACCATCAGCAAGCACAGTGGTAGGTCCCAGAGGCTGACTTTCTGAGAAGACCTGCAGGAGGAGTGCTTTTACTGTGTCGAAGGCTCCTTGATCATCGTCAGCTGGTGACAGTGGTTCACTGACGGTTATGCTCACAGGGACACATGGATGTTCCGTAACAAATTCCTGTCCTTTAGGGGCACAGCCTTCCAGTTTGGAGTCACATCAAAACAAACTAAATTTCAACCTTCAAATTGTTACTTCAGCCGCTTCTATCATAAGAAATAAGAACCCTTTCCTAAACCACTTTCTGAGACTTAAGAGATGCTTTATGCCCTCTCTTTTTTTTTTTTTTTTAATCAGGATTTAATAGAGGAAATATTACCATGGAAATAGACTTTGAACTTTCTTAATAGGCATTTATTTTCTAGTGCTTACCCTCCAAGAGTTAGGACTGCAGTATGTTAGTGTTGTTTGTTATTGCAGCTCAAGTTGTATAAACAGTTAATTACTTGTAACTTAATTTGGATATTATGCAGGGCATTTGTCATAGAAGCTATGGAACACTATCCACGCATTAAAAAGTTCACTTGTGTTTCCTCCAAAACAGGAAGACTAAAGAATAGCATTTGATGGAGGGGGCCAGACTGACGCTGGAAACAAAACGGGGTCTTCAGGTGGTCGGGAGCAGTCCTCAGTGCCCAGGCAGAACAAGCTTTGTGCTTCTCACAAATTGAATTTATCGATTCCTTCTACTTCTATCTCGCCATCTCCTCGTTCTGTCTTTACCACTCACTGCTCCTCATCACAGCTCCATTCTCGTCCACTCTGCACTCTTCCCGTTGCTCCTTAGGGGAAACCCAGGACACCCAGGCCGAGTCCCCCTTTCACATTACCCCCTGGAAACCCCCCTGCTCCCATACCCTGTTTTATGAGGCCTTCTGAAGCCTTGGCAAGAGGCTGGGGAAGCTTAGCCAGAAACTGAGTGGTGTCTTTTTATGGAAAAAGAAAACTATTAAACTATTTTTATTCTCTTCGTGATGATTGTTTAGCAATCCAGGGTGGCCATAATTCTTCCTGACTGTACTGCGACAGCCAGTAGCTGACACGCTGCTGTGGTAGCCAGCCCTTCCAAGAGAGCTGTAATTCAAAAACCAGTTGACAAGATTACTGTGTCACAAAAATATTTGAGGAAAACAGTGAAGATCCTTTTAATAAATGGAAATGACGCAGTCTCTGGTCTCCAGGGGCCCTGCTCCTGTCTGACAGTGGGAGCCGCCAATTGTCCCTTCAGTGGCTCTATTCAGAAAAAGACTTGGGGAAAGAGCGGTGCTGATGCCCGAATCATTGCCTCCTTTTGGAAATTTTCCCGGCTGTTTATAAAAGGAGTTTCTGCAGCCCCCAAACCGTGAATGATGAGCCACTGCAAGGAGTTTCTTCCTCTATATGAACATTAAGTTTTAGCAGTTCCTTAAATGAAAGGAGCAATTTTTTATAACTTGCACATACTCTCCCTGACTCTTCGGGGAATTTCCTATGTTAATTTATGCAGTGTTAAATGTATGCAGTGTTGAAATTCAGCCCAACGGCAGCTGCTTACGGAACCGGTGCAGAGATTACAGGAGGATCTGTAAGGTGGACGCTAAATGACACAGATGCTACCAGGCCTCGTGTCCCTCCACCCAGTCGCCCCTGGGTCGGGGTAGCAGCAGGTTTTAGGGCATAGCTGTGATACAGTAACAACAAGGAAGGTTTTACCCATTCATCTTTTTTAAAATTGAACTTGACACTGGGTTTGTTAATGCCTGTGACAGAAGGGAGGCATTTTGTACCACCTCTGCTACCCTTTGGTGGCAACTGACTACAGTTTGACAACATAATGAGTGTAGACCAGCCCTGGAAAACACAGGTTTTGTGTCTTCAAAGAGTCTCCCGTGACTCAGCTGAACTGCAAGCTCTGTCTTTGAGGATTTGGACTTTAAAGCACGTAGCAAGGTATTTTGTGAATGTGGTTACTTCTTCGTGTCTTACCTTCTTTTAGTGTCTTTATGTTAGACTGGCCCATTGATCTTCCCACCAGCCAGGGCCCAGCTTGTCTCACTTAAAGAGAGTCTGACATTCTTAACATTACCTGAGCTGGCTGAAAAATTACCCTTCTGCATTGGTTGAGATTGCAGGGGGAAGAATAGTTGTAAAATGATCCTCTCGACTCCAGAATAATGCAAACTATTGCTTTAATTATGTTGGGGTCACTAGATTATTTTGCAACAGTGGAAGAGAGGTACATTATGTTAAATAAGAAAAGTTTTGAGGCCAAAAGCTTTTCTAAAAGGTTTAAGCCACATGCTGGCCAGAAAAGGACCTGGTCCTGGGCCTGACGTCTCAACCCCCAGCAGCGGGGCTGCATGGAAAAGGCACCAGTCCACCATCCTGGAGGCAGTGGGCTCCTTGACAAACCTTGTGTTTGGGGGAAGAGAGGTGTAATTTGTTTTGAAAGAATTTACACTGACAACAGATAAAGTGGGCTAGTTAGTGCATAGTCCCTAAAGAAGAAATTTTACTCCTTTGATGGGCTGCAGGCAACAGTCTTAGAAGTCAGTGCCTGTGCTGGGAGTGGCGGTGTCTGGTGGTCGCTGCAGAAATGGACTTGCAGCGTTCACGCAGGAACGGGTGCAGCCTGTTGTTAGTTGACCCACAGCTATCAGCTGCTGGGATACTGTTGTCTTTCTCTCACTCCCAACCCGTTGTAATTTACTGTAGGACAGGTCAGGGTCGTTCTCCTGCTGATTACCTCATGCCGTCACTGTTACCACAGGTTCTAAGCTGTAAAGCGAGGCACAGCCTACTCTTGACGAGGCAGCAAACAGCTTCAAGTCTGTGGTATGCTACAGAAGGCAGTGAATATATAACCCCCAAAATGCATAATGGCATCATGTATAAAGTGTTCATTTTCATTAATAACTAAATGCCTTTAGATGGGCTCAGTATAGAGCACTTTATGCTGACTTCCGTTTTGTATTAATAAGTGATGTGGTGAGGTTGTCTGTATAGCTGGCATTGATAGTTTCCAGTCCATGTGATGGCAGAGACTTGCACAGAGATCAAACTGGAAGAGGGAGAGGAAGAGGTGAGGCTGAGAGGCCATGGCTCTGTGGCATTGCCTGGTCTGATTCTTCATGGTAGGTGCTTAAGTTTTCATTTTTCCAGCAAACACAGAGCTTACATGAATGATGGGTTGGAGGGAAGCCTCAGATTCATAAATAATCTAGGTCGACCTAGAGCACAGCTCGCTGCTGAGCAGTCTTCTGTATTTGCTTCCTCCTTCCAGTTTTCCCTAGTTGCATCTAGCTTTTATAATTTATTTCTTGACCACATCATTGTCTTTCCTGACCATTTCTCTGTGTTCTCTCCAAACCAACTTGCCTGCTTATATATTTATTCATTCTTTTGTGCCCTATGGATGTGGACTTCCTAGGAACCAATCATTATTTATACTTCAGGGTAATCTATCCTGTACTTCTGTGACCCAACAATGCTTATTGATCCTTCTACTCTTTCTGTTCTGCCCTTTTATTTCAATCTTTTTTCCTAATTTTTGACCTTAGATCTTTATCTGTAAAGACCTTTGACCTCTTTCCCCAAGCCTGCAAATTCCTTCTAGGCACTTACATCTGGGATATTTCACCATCATTCCAGACTCAAACCCCAAATTTAAGCCATCTTCATTTCCAGGGTCTCCTCTCATTGACATCCCTGTTTCTCTTGGTAATACCACCATCCTTCCTGTCTCAGAGGACCCACTCCACTGTAGGTCTCACCATCTCTTCCTACCTGTGCTTTTACGGCTCTTTTCAATTCTCATCCTCCCTGGGCTTCTAATCTGCCTCCACTCTGGTCTTTCTGCCTCCAGACTCTGCACTGTTAGAGCCATTTTTTACTAAGGGTATCAAGATAGCCACCCTAAGTGACGTTTTTGTATTTAAGGATGTGTTGGATTCCTAGGTTTTTTCAGTAGTCAACAGGAACTATTTTCAGCCTGCCATTCACTCTGGCCCTTCTTGCAGCTTTTTGGTGTATCCTGAATATCCACCTTTTTCTGTAGCTGAGCCCATTTCCTTTCTCCACCTTCCATATGTTCTGGACTTGTTCTTCGCTCTGAATCTTTGCCACTGCCTCCCAGCCTTACCAGTCCCCAACACTAGCCCTAGACCTTTTGCTTGCATCCACAGTGAAAGATCTTTGAGGAGCCCTTTCTGATCACTCTGGCTGCAGAGCTATCCTCTTCTGATCTAGGCATTATCACTTCCTTTTCTGGAAGAGTATACAAGAAACTGGGGAATAAGAAGAAGGAAAAATTAAATTTGACTATGTCCTTGAATTTTATCCTGTATCTGTGGATTATTATACTGACTCAGTAAAATAATTTTAGTGCATATTTAGCAAATATATTTTTAAATTATAGATTATTACTCTGTAGCATGCCTTGATTTTTCATGAACATGTGTATTGGTTTCCCCAAAGCACCCAACTCAATGCAGTGAGTACCTAGTAAGGATGAGGGGTGGTGGGAAGAAGGCATGAACAGATTAGAGGCAACCTTCGAATTAACCTCTTCTTCCTGAGTAATTTCAAAACTAAAGTGGAAAGGATCACTTTTCATCTTTTTAAAGATTCCTAAGAATAGAGGCTGTATACCCCTGATCTAGTTGGTTGTAGTTTTACTCTGATAATTAGGAATTCTCCCTGGCTAAGATTTTATATGTAGAAAATCCTAAAGACTCATTTAAAAACACATTAGAACTAATCACTGAATTCAGTAAAGTTTCAGTGTACAGAATTAACATACCAAAAAATGTTTTCTGCACACTAACAATGAGTTTTCTGAAAAAGAAGTCTGTCACTTTTTAATAGTATTAAAAAATAAAATAGTTTCACCAAAGAGGTGAAAGATCCCTACTCTGAAATCTACAAGACAGTTTTGAAAGAAATCAAAGAAGACAAATAAATGGATAGATGTCTCATGTCCATGAAAATATTAAATTTGTTAAAATGTCAATAATTCCAAAAGCCATCTTATAGATTCAGAGCAATCCCCATAAAATTTCCAGTAGCTTTTTTTTAACAGATGTTTTTAAAAGTCCTAAATTTTTCAAGAACAGCAAAAGATGCCCAATGGCCAAAACAATCCTGAGAAAGAACATAGCAGGAGATACTACAATGTCTGATAATAAGCTATGCCACAAAGCAATAGTGATCAAAACAGTATGGTACTATTGCAGATAGAGACAGGATTCAGTCTCTTGGTGGTTACAAACAAAGATTTGAACTGACCACACAGATTATAGAGCAAAGCAAAGAGGAAGTTAATAAGGAAGGTACACTTCCCTAGATTTGCGAGTGGGCCATCACTGGCTTCAGAAAGGCTCTCTTCTCTATTAAACAACTACAGACTTTATAAGGTTTTTACTTAAGCTTCTACACATACAATTTTCCACAGTCCTCCTTGATTGCCCACTCGGAGGAAGCCACAGTGCTCATTATTATTCGGTGTCACAAGATGATTCTCATAAATCAAAATGCTGACTGCTGACTTAAGACAATTACAGTGTCACAGGATTTCCTATTCTATCTTCTGCCTTAGTACTAACATAAATACAGACAACTAGACCAGTGGAATAAAACTCAGAACCCAGAAATAAACCCAGTATGGTCAACTAATAGTTGACAGGGGAACCAAGAATACTCAGTGAAGAATCTTGAAAAAATGGTGATGGAAAGATTAGATATTCATATGTAAAAGAATAAAACTTGACTCCTAGCTTACACCACTCACAAAAATTAACTCAAAATGGACTAGAGACTTAACTGTAGGAAAGCATGAAACTCCTAGAAGAAAATATAGGGGAAAAGCTCCTTGACATAGATCATGGGAGTGATTTATTGTAAATCACACCTAAAACATAAGCAACAAAATCAAAATTAAGTGGAGTACATCAATTTGAAAAGCTTTTGCACAGCAAACGAAACCAAGAAAGTCCACCCTGGCTGGTGGCTCAGTGGAAAGGTGTAGGCCTACAAACAAAGGTCGCTGGTTCGATTCCCAGCCAGGGCACATAACCAGGTTGCAAGCCAGGTCTCCAGCCAGGTCCATAGCTGGAGGCAGGTGAAAGGCAACCATACATTGATGCTTCTCTCCTTTTCTGCCTCTCTCCCTTCCCCTCTCTCTAAAAATAATAAATAAAATCTTTAAAAAATAACAAGAAAGTGAAAAGATAACATATGGAATGGGAAAAACTATTGCAAACCATATATCTGATAAGGGGTTAATCTCCAAAATATATAAAGAACTCATGTGACTCAATAACAACAAAAATATTGAATTAATAAATGGGCAAAGGACCTGAATAGACATTTTCCCCAAGAAAGGTATATGAATGGCCAACAGGGTACATGAAAAGATGCTCAACATCACTAGTCATTACAGAATTGCAAATTAAAACCACAGTGAGATAGTACCTCAAGCCTATTAGAATGACCATCAGAAAAATAAGAGATAACAAATGCTGATGTATATGGAGAACAGGGAACCCTTCTGCACTGTCGGTAGGATTGTAAATTGCTAAAGCCCTTATAAAAAACAGTATAAAGTTTCCTCAAAAAGTTAAAGATAGAACTACCATATGATCCAGTAATTTCTCATCTAGGTATCTATCCAAAGGAAACAAAGACACCAGCTCGAGAAGACAGCTGCAATGTGCACTGCAGCATTATTTGCAATAACCAAGGCATGGTAACAACCTAAGTGTTCATTGGTAGGTGAATGGATAAAGAAGTTGTATAAATGTACAACAGCGTAGTATTTACCCATAAAAAACTAGGAAAACCTACCATTTGTGACAATGTGGACGGAGCTTGAAGGCATTATGCTAAGTGAAATAAGTCAGACAGAGAAAGATAAATACCATATGATCTCACTTATTATACATGTGAAATCTTAAATGAAGTGGACCAAAGTCATAGAGATCAGGTAAGTGGTTAGCAGAGGTGCGGCTTGGAGGGAGATGGTCAAAGGGCAAACTTACAGTGAAGATTTGTAAGTCTAGGGATGTAATGGATGACGTGATGACTAGTTAACATGGCTCAATGCAGGAAATTGAGAGCAGATCCTTTGAGTTCTCATCCCGAGAAGAAATTTTTCTTTTGTTTTTATTGGGATGATGGACATTGGCTACACCTGTTGTGGTGATCATTTCACAATGCATTGAGGATACAGAAATCAAACCATTATGCTGTACCCCTTAAACCTAATGCAGTGATGTGTATCAGTGACTCCTCAGTCAGAAAAATACACAGCTAAATGGATGGTAGAGGCCATTTCTGCAATTTGGGAATAGTTACCTGTGTGGCTCTGCTCTGCATTACAGACTCAAGAACATGCATGTTCTACTGGAGTGAGCAGAGGTTTTCTGCCTTGGAGAGAATCCTGCCTTCAGTTGTGAGATTTCTTTTAACTTAGAGCCTTTGGGGTTTAACTTCTGTCCCACCCCACCCCTGCCCCATCCCCTGTGGCCACCAGAGATGCTGCCATACATCTCCAAATGCCTGGCAATGAGATAGCACACTCACCCCACCCCACAATTCAAGCCATGCTCCCCCTAGGGGTTCAGCTTTATATGAACGAGGGGGGTCATTTGGATATTGTACATTAGTTCATTACAAGCAGACATATTTTGAGACCAGGAAACATATGCCTTGCTTTACATGTTTTTGAAGTTGCACTTTGAAAAGCAGTACAAAATAATACAACGCTAACTAGTTGCTGTTATTTTTACCCTCCTTCCTGGTAGTAAAAGTTGTGTTTTCTCTTTCTCTTGCAGAGCATGATTGAGAAGGGAGGCTAAAATCAACTCTTAGAACAAGCAAAATTCCTTCAACGTTAATTCCAGAGGTGGAACATTTTTTTTCCTAGTGAGAAAGTAACCCATTTAAAGAGAAGACCACTAAAGAGAAGTACCAGAGAGCAGATTCAACAGAAGCACATCCCAGTAAGATCAACGATGATTTGAAACACCAAGGCCTCCCTAGATCAGGGATCAGCCATGAAGGACCCGCTGCAGTGTTAATAAACCCCAGATGTAATGACAAATGGAAAGGCAGCCCTCTCAGCCTTTTGTACTTCGTATTCCCCCTTCTCCTCTAACCATGCACCATCACATCCAGCAAGGCTTGAGGTGGGGGTGGGAATTGGAGTGGGGAGAGGAGGGGCAGAATACCTCTACCTCAGGCCCGCAGGGCTGGGCAGAATTGTCCTCACTGTGGCTTGTTGGGTTTCTCTATTTCTTTTCTCCCTTGTCTTTATTAAGAGCTATTTCATTTTAACTTATGTATATCATATAAGAAGATGAAAAGGAGAGAAAATGTACCTCTTTTACTGGAATAATGTTTATGATTACAAGTAAAATAAGGCATTTTTTATCAACACCAAGGCAACCTTGGCTTATACAACCACTTCTCTATCATGAATACTGACACCTTGACTTCACTCACTCTCAATAATAAATCTATTTTCTGACGAAGACTGGCATTGTGGCCTGGGGCCCTGTGTGTTTCTTTCCCTGGGTTAGATGATTATGCTGTGGAAATTGAGTTAATTTATATTATTGACTTGAATTTGTGCTGTCCCTTCTAAAAACTCCAAAGCACTCCAAAGCTCCTTAACCAAGCAAGTGCCACTCAGAACTTGTCTCTTAGGTAGAGAGGTAGGGAGGTAGGATTCAGTAAGATCTTCAAATTGCATGGACCTTCCGTTCATTGGGAGAATGTAAGCCATGCTGCCTGTGACAAGAAAGAGCTTAGATAACCTTGGTTATGAACTTCTGACCCTGCAATCCATGAAAATGTTATTTAGAAAAAGTCAATCAATGTTGAGTGTTTTTCCTCTTTCTAATTTCATTAACACTAATTATAACTTTATTTTTACTAGAGGACTGGTACTTCAATCCTGGATTTTGATATGTTGGAAATTCGTATTTACACTGACACTAAGTGGAAAAGCCTTTCTAGAAAGAGATAGAGGAGAAAGTGCCAAGGCTTTGTGATATTATTTATCTAAATAGCTTTATGTAGAATTTTAATTTTGTTGCAGGGCGAAAACACTTAAGCAAAATAATTAAGAATACAGGCTTTGTCTCTGACCAGTGTGGCTCAGTTGGTTGGGTGTCCTTCAGCAGAGTGAAGAGTTTGTCATTTAGATTCCTTGTCAGGGCACAGGCCTAGGCTGGGAGTTTTTGCCTTCAGTCAAGCAAGAGGCAACCGACCCATGTTTTTCTCTCTTTTCCTCCCTCCCTTCCCCTCTAACAAGAAATAAATAAACTTTTTTTAAAAAAGAAGGGCTTTGGAGTAAGGAGCATCTGAATTCAGATTGTGACTCTGCCACTTCCCCACCTATGAGACCTAATCAAACCACCTCACCAAACTAAAGCCCTGATTTCTCAAATGTTGGCGTGGAAGAACCTTCTGTGTAGATTTACATTCAGTTGGGTCTAGGATAATGTTGGTTTCTGTAATTACTCAGTAAACTGGTATATGGATTTGGCAACATAGAAAGATGACCCACATGCTCAAGATACCTTTTAGAGAAAGTCAGGATGAACATAGCTTATGTTGGGAAAGTTTCAGCCAATCTTTATTAAGTGTAGATTCTCCTTTCTAAATCTCTCAGTTGTCTCCATTGGTGGCATCTCCCTGTATGCACCTGTGGACCTGATGTTGATTCTGAATGACTTGGTTGACCCTCTGTCAGATCTGATCTTGATGGGTCTGAGCCCACTAAATGATGACAGTGGGGAGCATTTAGGAGGGTTTGTTTGCATGCTTTACTGCAGCAGCAGAGTTAACAACCACAGAGGATATGGGTGTTCCCACACCCTCTCTCTTGCTTACCCAGTGCTCAGGTGCTGGAGAGTGCTGGTGTTTCCATGCACTGTTTTTCCACCCTCCCACAACCACAGCACATGCATGTGGAGCTTACAGCAAAGGCTGTAATGTTATGTACACATTGGGACAAAGGTTCTATGCCAAAGGATTACATAGGTGGTAACATCAACCTGCTCAAAGTTGCTAAGTTAGTTACCTCTGGAGCCCAGTGTTCCAGAGGTTCCAGCGATGAGACTAACTCCAAGGCTGACTCCTAGGCTGACCCTATCGGAAGGCCCAGCCATATATCAATAGGGGGCTTCCTTCCCCGGACACCCCCCTACCATAATGACTGAGTGTCTCTGTGATTACTGTTTAATGCAAGTTTTTGTTTTGAGGTATATGTGTGTGTGTGTGTGTGTGTTAATGGTACAAAATAAGCTGAGTCTGTGTGTGAAGGAAGGAAGTGTTGAACAGTGCGGGAGCAGCACATTGTGGTGGTTTCACCCATGTAGCTGCCTGGGAGAAGGGATAAGTACACAACAAAAACAAGTTTACACAGTGACTTGCAAATCAGCTAACTCACCAATTCCCTCCTTTTTTTTTTTTTTTTTTTTTTGCAATTTAGAGCCAAGAACTTGGCGCATTCCAGACTGCCAGTCTTGTCACTGGCCAAGAAATACACATAGCTCTGAAGAGCCAGGCGCTGAAAGCTGATGAAATCCATGGGGGAGGGAGGGGCAGTGGTTTGTCAGGACATCCCTCTCCCTGCCCTGGTTACGAATGTGTTATACTGATAACCATGATGGGTGTAAGGGAGAAAGACGGTATTTTAGGAGAAAACAAAAGGGTGAGATATGCATTTTTCTCCACTTTTGGAGACTTCTCTGTGGATCACATCACAGCTGTATTCTGGTCACTGTTGACTTTGGGACAATTGCTTGGGAAGAATGTTGTGCTTTTTGAGTCTTATGGGAGTGACACATTCCAATCAGTTAGTTTTTCTCCATTAACTAGAACACACCTTGAACAATCATTGAGCTCATGAATCCAAGAAAAGTCAAGTGTCTTGAAAGCGAGGCAGATGTTATCACACTAAACAAATGTTTGGTGAACTAGAAGACAGCTGGGAGGAACCAGCACAAATTCTTCTCTTTGAAAAGTCAATAACTTATTACAGAAAACTTGCCAACACATAATGGTTTAGAAAATTACTGAGTAATCCTTATTAGCAACAGATGTGGACTGCTGAAAGCCAAGCACTGTGGCTTGCTGGTCTACCAATGAGACACCTCTCTATGGCAGCTGTAAGCGGTATTTTGCTTAGAACTGAACAAACAGCCAGATGTCCTCATCAAGCCTGCCTTAGCATTTGGGAACCTGCAGTTCTTAGCTTGATCTCTTTCAGCCCACAGGTATAATTGCGTTTGCCAGAAACCAGAAACCCACAGGATAATTCTCTTTGCCCATTTCAGCTGGAGAAGCTGAACTCTTTCATGATTAAAGATTTAGATCATTTGAACCACCAAAAGAGTAGCAGTAGCTTACTGGGATTATTCTGTTTTGAGTTAATAGACTTGAAAAGCTAATGCTTTGAATAAATGAGTTAATGTTCATTCTCTGTCACGGCTCCCCTACTCCCCCAAGTTTTCATCTATTTCCTCATGTACCCTCTCAGTCACTCCCTCTTTATCTCCTCTAGCCTCTTCTCTTCTGGGTGTAGACTTTTCTCACCCTTGTCTGCTTTTCAAGCCCACCTCCTGAAAGGTAATTATCTCCGGTGCATAACCCTGGGCTCTTGCTCTGATTTTCTGCTTGCTGCTGTTGTCTCTTGGAACAAGTCACTCCCCACCCCACCCCACCCCAGTCCCTTACTGCTTGTGACCTGCCCTGGCTCTCCATTCTAACAAATGACTTCCGATACTTCCTTTTCTTTCCAGTCTCCTAAGCCGTAAACTAGCTATCGATTTAGAACTTCTTTAGTAGTTTCTTCTATTTGCAGTTCTTATTTTACAAACCAGGTATAGGGAATTTTTTTTTAATTTTCTGGGACAAAACCACTAGGTTAGTATTTAGTTTTCTGTAGCCTTTGTATGTTAACTATAACTTTATGCTCCTCATTTTGGGGGGGGGGGGGGGGGCGGAATACATTTCCTGTCACTTGCCCCAGGGGATTTATTCAGTGGACGAGTTGTGTCCATTCTGAAATGTCTTCTAGGACATGTAGCCAGTGGTGTCAAGGAGACCCACAGTCCAAACCACCCCCAGGATAGGGGGTGATGGTCCATGACCTGCTGCAGTCTGAACAATACATAATGCTGGCTCACTTGAGTCTGTGCTTATTCTTTAATTTATTATAGATGAATGCCTTAGCCTCTTCCCCCTCTGGGCTCTTAAAAGGATGCAAACCACTGCAGGTGCCACTTTTTTACTTTCTCCTTCCCTTGACCCACTTAATGTCAGAGGTGCCAACAATTACAAGCCATGTAAAGGGAATTAAAGGGAGGGGACAAAGACAGGTTTCTGTCACTAAGTGGAACACAGGCTTTTGGTGATCATGGCTGTGTGGAGAGAAGGGCTGGACATCAATCATTCCCATTAACTTCATTTTTGAGCCTGTCATTCCAAGTCCACTGTAACATGAAGAGTCCTTATTAACGATTCCAGTTTAGATGATCCGTTGCTTTATCCATTTTCTTTTTTTAAATCATCACCTCACGAACCAGAGGGATGGGAATATGTGATTTTTCAGATTCAGTGTAGTGGGAAACCTCAGCACTGTTAAGTTCAATCCTTGAAAGGCCCTCAAACTAAGCCAACTCTACCTAAAAAACAGCTATGCCTCAATGGAATAAAATGCTTCAGACCTCTTGAAGTGAGTTTGATCAGGCGAGGCCTCCACACCCTTTGAAGAGTTTCCCATGCAGCAAAGTTTCACTTCCCTTACCTCCCTGGTCCGGCGGCATGATCTACCCCCTCTTCCTCTCTGGACAACTCTGACTGGGCTGCAGTCACTCACTTTGCTGAGAGGGCATTCTGCTTTCAATACATCCCTGCCTGCAAAGTAAATGACATTTCCACAATAGCTTTTAAATGCAAACGTGGAAGCCTCAGAGGGTGCTGCTCTGCTCTGGCCGCCTCTTTCCGGCCTGGGTCACAGCCCAGGGAGTGGTCTGCCTGCGCTGGAAAGAGGCCTGTTTCGGAGCAGTGCCGGTCTCGGTTGGGTCTGCCCACCCACAGCCTGGTGGAAGCCTGTGCCCGCTCACTCCCATCCCTGTCGAATATATAAAATGGGGGCTGAGGGCCGGATGAGGGGCGCCCGCTGCATGTTACCTGCTGGGTAAAGAGGCAAGGGTAAAACCATTTGCATTTCATGGCCCCAGGCTACGTTCCTCAGCATTAGGCTGCAGATTTTGGCTTTGCAGCTCCCTAAAGTGGTGTGCACCCTGATCTCAGAGGTGTGGCCACAAAGTCATTGAAACTGTATTCAACACAGAGCTGAAGTGGTGGCACCGTTTTATCTGCAGCTGGCGAGGCAGGCTGCAGGGCAAGGGCTGGGAGCTCTGTTTTAGCAGACCTAGTGAAGGGGGTGTTGGGCAGCCTGCTGCTGGGGTTCGTTCAGAGTCATCTTGGTGTTCTTAAAATGCCTCTGCAAAAGCCATGTGTTAAATGTGAACCCAAAATACAAGAGCTCACGCTCCTTAACCTCAGGTGCTTAACACAGAACTTGGAGATCTCAGTCACTTCTGCAGAAGGTCTTTTTGCATTGGAAATGAGCTTGTCAGTGAAGTTAGACATTATTGTTTAGAAGCCAAAGGCAGGTTTTGAATCACCATCAAGGTGATGCAGTTGCAGGAATATCAGGTTATCATCCTGAGTGTAACCCCTTTCAACTTCCTCCTCAGTACAGGACTGGCTTGTTCATTGCCTTATAGATCAACTTACACCACTTAACTCACCATTCCCACGTGCTCTTATACCCAGGAGAGGTGGTTTTCAGCCACAGTGACACTGGCATTGCCTGACATTTGAGCAGATTTTTCACTGGTTAGAGCCATCCATGTGAAGATGGGAGAAGTGCATTCCAGGCTGGGGGAACAGGAAGCACCAGGGTCCTGAGACAGGGAGGTCCTTGTGACCCGAGAGGACTGAAAGGGCAAATCAGTATTGGGGGTGAGCTCAGAAAGGTAGGCAGAGCCCAAATACACAGAATCTTTTCACCCATGCTAAGAAATGAAGTTTTATTCCGAGTGGGATGAAAAGCCATTGGAGGGTTTGGCGCCTTCTCCAAAGACTGACTGCCATGTCAAGAATTGTCTACAGTGTGGGTAAGTGCAAGCAGGGAGAACATGAGGCTATTCCATTAATGACGCAAGCAGGGGGTGGTGACTTGGCACTAGGGTGGTAGCAGCAGACAGAGTGGGCAGTCATCAGGTTTAGGATATCTGTACATCTCCCCAGTGACTAGTGCAGCAGATGTGGGGTAAGACGGAAAGAGAGGAAATGCATAGGAAGCCCAAGACTTACCTGAGCAACTAGCTGAAAGGGGCACCATTTGGGGGGTGGAGACAATGCCAGCCAGGGTTGTGGGGAAGGGGGCAGGAATCAAGGGTTCAACTTTGATCACTTTCAGTTTACTATATAAATTACAGTTTCTGGTAAAGATGCCGAATAGGCCACGCGGTACATGCAGGGGCTAGAGCTGGGATGGAGCCATCACTGGAAAGATGGCACTGTCTATACTCACGTGGGACGTGAGTGGGCTGAGGACTCAGCCCTGGGGTCCTCGGAAAGGAGCAGGCAACAAGGAACGGCAGGGCGGCCATGGAGGTGGGGAGGGACCGAGGCTGACTTGGAGTCCCAGGGAGGACAGTGCGGTGAGGAGGGATTGATTACTGTGTTAAAATCTGCTAATACATGAAATAAGATGGAGGCAGAATTAGCCAATGGATTCAACAACATGAAGGCCACTTGACAAGAGTTGATTTGGAGACCAGTGAAGACAAAAGCCTGGTCACAGTGGGGTGGAGGAAGGAATGGATTTGGGAAGTGGAGGCAGGAGAGGCAGCACTTTGTTAAAAAAAGGGAGAAGTAGGTAGGGCAGATGTGAGGTTCCAGGGAGGTTTCTTTTTAAGGTTAGAGATATTAAGATAGTATAGCCTGTTTTATAGGCTGGTAGGAATAACCAGACAGAAGCTCAGTGAAAATGTCATTGAGCTGACCGTGAGGAAGGGAGCCAGTCTTAGAGCACAGTTTGTCCATTATGCCAGGAGGGAAGGTCAAGTTCATGAATATAGAGGCAGACTAGCTTGTGGATTTGGTCATGAGAGGGTGATGTCATTCTCTTCTGATGGCTTCTATTTTGTATTCAACCATGAGGAGTGTCCCAAGTTAATGGTCACTAGTAATTATTTAAAGTAGCTGAGTATCTCCCTTCTTCATCTCTGCCCTTCCTCCTTTCTGAATAATTCAACCCCAGAGCCATTAGATGGGCCCATGCCAGTAGACCCCCATGCAGGAGGTGGGGGTGATGGTATCCCAAAGTGGGATGCCTGAGCAGGGTGGGTGGCTTATGATGTGGGCTGAGAGGCTGAGTGACAGCAAGAGGATGGCAACATGGGTCAGGGAGGAATGGTGGCAGTTGCCTTGGGAAAACAGTTCCATACAGAGAACACTGGTCCAATAAATAAATTCATTGAGGATAATAAGAATCAGATTTCTAATGTCAGAAGAGGGAGTTGCAAATATGGAAACAGAGAAAATTAAAGTGAACTTTATGATTGAGGTTTTAAATATAAACAGGTATAGAATTAAGTAGAGCTGTAAATGTGTATGCATGTTTCTATGTATATGCATACATATATGTATATGTATAGGCATGCATATATGTGTATGTACATGCATATATTCCTTGGCTGTGGCAGTGAGAGGGTGCCAGGAAGCAACCACATCCTCATAGCTGTGAGCATACCAGGTACCCAGATCTTGGTTTCTAAATGCCACCTTTCCTAACTTGAACAAAGGACTAACTCCAGGGCCTGGGCAGGGAAAATACAAGCTTGGCACATATCAAAAGGACAAGGCCAACTTGAAGGGTCTATCCCTCTCCAAATCTAGGACAATTTAAGCATCAAAATAATAGTAATTCATTGAATAACATAAGCAGAACCCATACTGATGTATAAATAACTGAGCATGAAGAGGATGAAAGAGAAAGCTTTTTTTTTCTTAGATTAGAATGCAGATTAATAAATGGAAAGGGAATGATAGAATTATAATATGGCCTGTCCCAAAAATATCAAGCCAGTGTCAACATAATTAAAAGTTTGCATGGCTGATACTTTCAGGACAGATCTCATATTATTTGGCAGCCATCCTGATAATAATTCATCCAAGGAACACCCATGGATGTGAAGACTAGGAGTGAAAGTGTTTTAAGAAACAGGATGTTTACATATCTCAAATTGCCTCCCAATTTATGAATTACAAAAGAAGAAAAGTAACCTCCAGTAAATCAACCTTAATCCAGTGATCTACATTAACGTTTCTAGTAACTGGTCAAATCAAGACCTGAGGGGACAGTGAGAAGAACACAGCAGCGTCACCTCGGTGGCATTCCCACCCAAATGTGCAGCCTGAACCTAATCACGAGGAAATGCCAAACAAACCCAGAGTGGGGTACTTTGTATGAAACAACTTCCAAAGGGTCAAAATCCTGAAAGCCAAGGGAAAAATAATGAGTAACTGTTCTAAGTAGAAGGTAAAAAAGAGACACAATAACTAAATACAGCATGTGATCCTAGACTGGATCCTTTTGCATAAAAGGCATCATTGGGACACTTAGCAGAACACCTGCACAGGGCCTATGGATTAGGTGGCACCGACCCTGTGCAAGTGTGCAAGTGGCAATGGTGTGTGTGTGTGTGTGTGTGTGTGTGTGTGTGTGTGTGTTCTTATCTGGGGTACATAGGATGATGGGGCATTGTGTTAGGAGCTCACTCTCAGAAGGTGCAGGAAAAAACATAATTGTACTATCCTTGAAGAATGTTTCTATTAGTTTGAAATTGTTACAAAATCCAAAAAGAAGCATAAAGTAGTTGAGAGTAAAAGAAATTCATTTTAAGAAAGAAATTAAGGAATAGCTCAGAAACTCTTGCAGAAGGAGGTGGGAAGTCTTGCTCTATTAGTCATTGTCAAGTTACACTAATAAAAGAGTGATACAGAATAGAGCACCGGTGGCAAACACAAGGCCTGCAGGCTGAATCCAGCCCAGCACCTTCAGCCCGGCACCTGGTTTCTACCTGGCTCACTTAACTGTTAAGGAGTAGTTACATTTATACAGTCCTAAATTACATTTGTCCCTTTGAAGGCAACTGCGAGGCTGATGTGGGCCCCCGTGAAAATGAGTTTGACACCCCTGGAATAGAGCAATGGAGTGGAAGACAGAGTCAGAGACAGACTGATGCAGACAGAGATGTTTTTTTTATAACCAAGGTGACATTGAAGGTCAGGGGAGAAAGACTAGTCTTAAAAATACATAGTTGGTGGTGGGTCAGTTGGATATTCACATGGAACAGAAGGGAAGCTGGACCTACCCTCATTCTGTACTCAGAAGTCCATGTTAATTGGAGGGTCATTTAAATGAGCATTTAAACCACAAATGCTTCTAGAATACAGTGTAGAATAGCTCATGACTGCAGCAGAATAAAATACTTTTAAAATGGGATACAAAAAAACTATAAGGTGAAAATGGTGATAATTGAGTTACTTTAAAATTAAGAATCTAGGTCCCCTAGGACAGTAGAGGACAATGAAAAGACAGGCTTTATGAGAGAAGACATCTGTGAAGTGCACAGCAAGTAAAGGGCTCATATGCAGACTGTATAAAAACCTACAAATCAGGAAGAAAAAGATAACTGAACAGAAAAATGAGCAAGAGCCTGAAATAAACATTTCATAAAAAGTAAATCTCTAAATGGCCAATAAGGGCATGAAATGTACTCAACAGCATAACTAATTAGGGAAATGCAAATTAAATTCACAATGAGATGCCACCATTTATCCACCACAATGGTAGAAATTAAAACGGTGGAAAATAATGAGGGTTAACAAGGATCTGAAGCAACTGGCTTCGAATACGTTGCTGGTCAGGGTACAAATTGGTACAACCAATTGGGGACATGATTTGGCCTTATCTATTAAAGCTGAATACATTGTCTTCGTTACGACAAAATTACCATAGACGACTGGGTGGCTTACAAACAACGGAAATTTATTTCTCACAGTTCTGGAGGCTGGGAAGTCCAAGATCAAGGTGCCTGCAGATTCTGTGCAGTGCAGCTCAGTTGCTGGTTCACAGATGGTGCCTTCCTGCTGTGACCTCACATGGTGAAAGGGGAGGGAGGGCTATCAGGAGTCTCTTTAGCCAGGGCACTAATCTCATTCCTATGGGCTTCACCCTCATGACATAATCACCCTCTTAAAAACCCCACCTTCCTAATACCATCACATGGTTAAGTCTCCCCATGAATTTTGGGGGGACACAAACTTTCCACCTACAGGGTAGATCCATCCCTGATGAACTAGTAACAACATTGCCAAGTACACACCTAGAGAACTATTCAACAGTGTTCATCGTAGCTGCAAAGTAGGAACAACTACATGGGCTTCATAGTAAAAAGGACAAATATGGAAGCATGTGGCATATTATACAGTAATACAAATGAAAGAACTCTGGCTGCACATAAACATGGAAGATGCTCACACCTTGTGGAACAAAAGAACTAAAGAATGCATGTTGTGTGATTTCATTTTTATAAATTTCAATTCCCACAAACAATGCACCAGGGTTCCCTTTTTTCCACATCCTCACCAGCACTTGTTTGTTGATTTGCTAATGATGGCCATTCTCACAGGTGTGAGGTGGTATCTCATTGTGGTTTTATTTTTTAATTTTATTTGTTTTTATTTTTTAACTCTTTAAAAAGATTTTATTTAATATTTTTCAGAGAGAGGGGAACGGAGAGAGGCAGAGTAACATCAGTGTATGGTTGCCTTTCACCTGCCTCCAGCTACGGATCTGGCTGGAGACCTGGCTTGCAACCTGGTTATGTTGCCCTGGGTGAAAATCGAACCAGCGACCTTTGGGTTCACAAGCTGGCATCTTATCCACTGTGCCACCAGCCAGGGCTTCATTATGGTTTTAATTTGCATCTGTCTGATGGCTAGTGGTGTTGAGCATTCTTTCATACGCCTGTAGGCCCTTTGTATGTCTTCCTCAGAGAAGTGTCTGTTCAGGTCCTTTGCCTGTTTTTTAATTGGGCTGTCTCCCTGGTGTCAAGTCTTATAAGTTCTTTATATATTTTGGAGATCAAACCCTTGTCTGAGGTATCATTGACAAATATGTTTTCCCATACAGTTGGTTCCCTTTTAATTTTGCTGTTTTCTTTAGCTGAGCAAAAACTTTTCAGTTTGATATACTCCCATTTGTTTATCTGTTCCTTTATTCCCTTGCTCTTGGAGAAGTATTGGTGAAAATGTTGCTGCATGGGATATCTGAAATGTTACTTCCTTTGTTTTCCTCTAGGACTTTTATGGTGTCATGGCTTATGCTTAAGTCCTTTATCCATCTTGAGTTTATTCTGGTGTATGGTGTAAGTTGGTGGTCTAGCTTTATTTTTTTGCATGTCCCTGTGCAGTTTTCCCAACACCACTTGGTGAAGAGGTGTTGGAGGTATTTTCACTCCATTTTATGCTGCTTCCCCCTTTGTCAAACATCAATTGACCATAGAGTCCTGGGTTTATTTTCTGACTCTCTATTCTGTTCCATTGATCTATATGTCTATTCTTTTTTTAATTTAATTTTATTGTTGTTGTATTACATCCATCCCCGTTTTACTCCCCTGTCCCCTTCCCCACCCACCCACTCCCCCACAAAGTCAACCCCACTTATTGTCCATGTCCATGGTTCTTCCATACTAGGTTCTTGACTAAACTGCTCCTCTTCTTTGCTTCTTCCTTCCCCCTCTCCCTGCCCTCCTGCCCCCTGCCCACTGAAGACCTATTCACTATATTCATATATCTGGTTCTGTTTTGCTTTTGTTTGTTTTGTTCATTATTGTCCTGTAATGGGTGAGATCATATGGTATTTGTCCTTCACTGACTGGCTTATTTCACTAAGCATAATACTTTCTAGTTCCATCCATGTTGTTGCAAAGGTTAGGAGTTCCTTCTTTCTTTCTGCTGTATAGTATTCCATTGTATAAATGTACCAAAGTTTTTTGATCCAATCATCCACTGATGGGCACTTGGGCTGTTTCCAGCACATGGCTATTGTAAATAGTGCTGCTATAAACATAGGGGTACTTAGGTTCTTATAAATTGGTGTTTCAGGATTCTTCGGGTATAGTCATAGTAGTAGAATTACTGGATCAAAAGGCAGTTCCATTTTTAGTTTTTTAAGGAAACTCGATACTGTTTTCTATAGTGGCTGCTCCAGCCTGCATTCCCACCAACAGTGCACCATGGTTCCCTTTTTCCCACATCCCTGCCAACACTTGTTGTTTGTTGATTTGTTGATGATTGCCATTCTGACAGGTGTGAGGTGGTATCTTATTGTGGTTTTAATTTGCATCTCTCTGATGGCTAGTGATGTTGAGCATTCTTTCCTATGCCTCTGGGCCCTTTGTATGTCTTCCTCAGTGAGTTGTCTGTTCAGGCCTTTTGCCCATTTTTAAATTGGGCTGTCTGTCTCCCTGGTGTTGAATTGCATTAGTTCTTTATATATTTTGGAGATCAGACCCTTGTCTGAGGTATCATTGGCAATTATGTTTTCCCATACTGTTAGTTCCCTTTGAAATTTGCTGGTGTTTTCTTTAGCTGAACAGAAACTTTTCAATTTGATATAGTCCCATTTGTTTATTTGTTCTTTGATTTCCTTTGCCCTTGGTGAAATATTAGTAAACATATCTCTTTGTAAGATATCTAAAATTTTACTGCCTATATTTTTCTCTAGGTCCTTTATGATGGCACTGCTTATGTTTAAGTCCTTTATCCATCTTGAGTTTATTCTGGTGTATGGTGTAAGTTGGTGGTCTAGTTTTATCTTTTTGCATGTTGCTGTCCAGTTCTCCCAACGCCACTTGTTGAAGAGACTGTTTTTACTCCAGTTTATGTTCCTTCCCCATTTGTCAAATATTAATTGACCATAGAGTCCTAGGATGCAAGGATGGTACAACATTCATAAATCAATAAATGTAATACACCACATCAACAAAATGAAAGACAAAAACCATATGATCATATCAATAAATGATGAAAAAGCATTTGATAAAGTACAGCAACCATTTATGATAAAACTCTCAGAAAAATGGGAATAGAGGGAGCATACCTGAAAATCATAAAGGCCATCTATGAGAAACCTGCAGCCAACATCATACTCAATGGGCAAAAACTAAAAGCTTTCCCCCTAAGATCAGGAATGAGACAAGGCTGTCCACTTCCTCCACTTCTGTTCAACATCATCTTGGAAGTTCTAGCCATAGCCATCAGAGAAGAAAAAGGAATCAAAGGTATCCAAATTGGAAAGGAGGAAGTCAAACTGTCATTATTTGCAGATAATATATGTCTATTCTTATGCCAGTACCAAACTGTTTTGATTACAGTCACTTGTAATATAGTTTGATATCCAGTATTGTGAGTCCTTCTACTTTATTCTTCTTTCTCAAAGTTGCTGTGACTATTTGTGGTTATTTTAGGCTCCATATAAATTTTTGAAGTATTTTTTTCTAGATAAGTGAAATATGTCATTGGTATTTTAATAGGAATTTCATTGAATCTATCAATTATTTTGGGTAGTATGGACATTTCAATTATGTTAATTCTTCCCATTCATGAACATGGTATATGCTTCTATTTATTTGTATCCTCCTTAATTTCTTTCTTCATTGTTCTGTAGTTTTCTGAGGACAGGTCTTTTTCCTCCTTGGTTAAGTTTATTCCTAAGTAGTTTATTTTTCTTGTTGCTATAGTAAAAGGGATTTGTTTTCTAGCTTCTATTTCTGATGTTTCATTGTTGGTGTACAAAAATGTCTTTGATATCTTTCACATCCAATTGTTTTGCTAACTTTGCTTATTAGTTCTAGTAGTTTTTTGGTGGAGTCTATCAGGTTTTCTATGTAAACTATCATGTCATCTGCAAATAATGACAGTTTTACTCCCTCCTTTCCAATTTGGATACCTTTGATTCCTTTTTCTTCTCTGATCACTATGGCTAGAACTTCCAAAATGATGTTGAATAGAAGTGAAGAGTGTAGACAGCCTTGTCTTGTTCCTGATCTTAGGGGGGAAAGCTTTAATTTTTGCCCATTGAGTATGATGTTGGCTGCAGATTTCTCATATACGAACAGCCTTTATTATGTTGAGATATGCTCCCTCTATTCCCACTTTGCTGAGCATTTTTGTCATAAATGGATGCTGTGCTTTATCAAATGCTTTCTCAGCACCTATTGATATGATCCTATGGTTTTTGTCTTTCAGTTTGTTTATGTGGTGTATTGTTTTTATTGATTTCTGAATATTATCTCGCATCTCTGGGATGAATCTCACTTAATCATGGTATATGATCTTTTTAATGTATTGCTGGATCCAGTTTGCCAATATTTTGTTGAGAATTTTAGCATCTATGTTCATCAGAGATATTGGCCTATAGTTTTCTTTCTTTGTTGTGTCTTGACCTGGTGTTAGGGTTAGAATAAAACTGGCCTCATAAAAAGAGTTTGGGAGGCAGGTGAAAGGCGACCATACATTGATGTCTCTCTTCCTCTCTGCCTCTCTCCCTACCCCTCACTCTAAAAACTAATGAATAAAATATTGAAAGAAAGACAGACAGACAGAAAGAGAGAAAGAGTTTGGGAGTCTTCCCTCTTCTTGGATTTTTTGGAATATGTTGAGAAGGATAGGAGTTAGTTCTTCTCTAAATGTTTGGTGAAATTCGCCTGTGTAGCCATCTGTTTCAGGGCTCTTGTGCACTGGAAGTTTTTTGATTACTGCTTCAATTTCTCTAGTTGTTATTGGTCTATTCGGGCTTTCTGCTTCTTCTTGATTCAGTTTTGATGGATTCTACGTTTCCAGAAATTTGTCCATTTCACCTAGGTTGACAAATTTCTTGTCATATAGGTGTTTTTAGTAATTTCTTACCATCCTTTGTATTTCTGTGATATGACTTGTGATTTTGTTTATTTGGGTCCTCTCTCTCTCTCTCTCTCTCTCTCTTTTACGAATCTGTTTGAAGGCTTGTTCATTTTGTGTATCTTTTCAAAGAATCAGGTCCTGGATTCATTGATCTTTGAATTGTTCTTTTAGCCTCTATGTCATTTAATTCTACTCTGACCTTCACTATTTCTTTCTTTCTACTTTCTCTGGGCTTTGTTTGTTGTTTCTCCTCTAGTTCTTATAGCTTTATGGTTAGGTTTTTTGTATGAACTTCTAACCTTTTTAAGTAGGCCTGTATTGCTATGAACTTCCCTCTCAGAAATATCTTCACTGCTTCCCATAGGTTTTGAGCTGTTGTATATTCATTTTCATTTGTTTCCAGAAACTTTTTTATTTCTTCTTTGATCTCATTATTAACTCATTCATTACTTAGTAGCATGTTATTCAGGCTCCATGAATTAGAATGTTTTTGTTTCATTTTTTCCTTGAGGTTGGTTTCTAGTTTCAAGCCATTGTGATCTGAGAAGGTGCTTGGTATGATTTCAATGTTCATTCATTTGTGGAGGCTTGTCTTGTGTTCTACCATGGGGTCTATCTTTGAATGTTCCATGTGCCTTTGAAAAGAATGTGTACTTTGCTTCTTTGGGGTGAAAAGTTCTGTATACATCACTTAAGTCCATTTCATCTAGAGTGATGTTCAGTGCCACCATATCCTTGGTGTTTTGCTTGGAAGATCTGTCCATTGTTGACAATGGGGTATTAAAATCCCCTACTATTAGTATGTTGCTGCCGATATCCTTCCTGAAGTCCTCCAAGATTTCCTTAAATATTTGGGTGCTCCTATGTTGGGTGCATATATGTTTACAAGGGTTATGTCTTCTTGATGGATTGTTCCCTTAAGTATTATGAAATGCCCTTCTTTGACTCTTTTTATGGCCTTCCATAAAATAGACAAAATCTATTTTGTCTGATACTAGTATTGCTACCCCAACCTTTTTTTCATGTCCATTTGCTTAAAATATATTTTTCCATGCCTTTACTTTCAGTTTGTGCCAACCTTTTGTTCTGAGTTGGGTCTCTTGTAGAGGAAGTAAAGAAAGTGACTCAGCATATATGTGGGTCATGTTTTCCTATCCATTCTGCTACCCTGTGTCTTTTTTATTTTTATTTTTATTTATTATTTTTAGAGAGAAGGGCAGGGATGGAGGACAAAAGGGAGAGAAACATCAATGTATGGTTGCCTTTCACTTGCCTCCAGCTGGGGGCCTGGCTGGAGACCTGGCTTCCCACCTGGTATGTGCCTTGACTGGGAATCGAACCAGTGGTCCTTGGGTTCGCAGACCAGTGCCAATCCACTGAGCCACACTAGCCAGGGCCAGCTACCCTATGTCTTTTGATTGGTGCATTTAATCTATTTACATTTAAGGTTATTATTGACAGATACTTATTCATTGCCATTTTTTCCCCTTTGTACCTATGTCTCTCTCTGTCTCTCTCTGTTTCTTCATCTTTTTAAAGACCCTTTAGTATCTCTTGTAATGCTGGTTTGGTGGAGATGTGTTCTTTTAGCCTTCTTTTGTCTGGGAAATTCCTTATTTTACCTTCCATTTTGAATGAGAGCCTTACTGGGTGAGTAGTCTTGGTTGCAAGCCTTTGTTTTTCATTACTTGTAATATTTTTTGCCATTCCCTTCTGGTTTGGAGTGTTTCTGTTGATAAATCAGTCAATAACCTTATCAGAGCCCCCTCATATCTTATTAGTTGTTTCTCTCTTGATGCTTTTAGGATTCTCTCCTTGTCTTTGAACTTTACCATTTTAATTATGATGTATCTTGGAGTGGGCCTATTTGGGTTCATCTTCATTGGGACCCTCTGTGCTTCCTGACCTTGAGTGGTATTTTTGCTCATCAAGTTAGGGAAGTTTTCTGTCATTACTTTTCTAAATAGGTTTTCTATGCCTTGTTTCTTTTCTCCTTCAGGTAACCCTATGATACAAATATTATTGTGTTTCTTGCTGTCCTGCAGCTTTCTCAAAACCTCTTCATTCTTTTTCAGTTCTTTTTTCATTTTGTTGCACTGCCTGGGAATTTTTTTCTGCATTGTCCTCCAGCTCACTGGTTTGATCCTCTGCTTCTTTTAGCCTGCTATTGATTCTCTCTACTGTATTCTTCAATTCAGAAACTGTATTCATTTTCTCCTTGCTCTTGTTGATAGTTTCTATGTCCTTTTAAATGTTGGTGGAGTTCTCAGTAAGTTCCTTGTAGCTTCCCTGGAGTTTTTTTGTAGTTCCTCTGGAGTTGTTTGTAGTTTTCTTTGAGTTCACTGAGCTCACTGAGCTTCTCCATCATCATTATTTTGAAATTCATGTCTGATAGTTCGATTCCCTCTATTTCATTTAGCAGCCTTTCTAGGGATTCCTCTTTATTTTTTTTTTTTCCAGTGATATATTGTTTCTTTTTCTCCCCATTTCCCCTAACTCTTCTTGTTTGTTTTTGCTTTTTAGATTGAGCTTTTTGGAACTCCTGTCTTTGTGGTATGATCTTCTGTCATGTAGAGGTGCACTTTTTTTACTTCCTGGATCCACCTCTGGTGACATCAGCTCTTTCCATAATCTGGGTCTAATCAGCCTGTTGGAGTCAACCAGAGATCCACTGTCTTTGTGTGCTCCAGTTTTTTAATCCAATTAATCTGCATCAACTGTCAGATGTAGGTACTGCTGGTCCAGACAGCAGTAATTCAGTTGTAATCCAATCAAACTGCAACCAGTGGTCAGGTTTAGGCGCTGCTGGATGGTGCAAGTTAATTTAGTTTTTAATCCAATCAATCTGTGATCGGCTGCCAGGCTCAGGCACCGCTGGGCAGGGCAGGGCAGATTAACTTCAGTGGGCGGGGCTATGACGGCCTGTTAGGCGGAAGCTACTTGGCGCAGCGTCTTGGCGCCACGTCTTGGCGCAGCGGCGTCAGCCTGAGGTGTGGGGGATAAGTCAGCACTGGCACCCCATCCACTGCTCCCTCATTTCTTTCTTCAAAGCCACCTCTCCAAACTCTCCTTAAGTGTCTCTAGTCCACTCCGCCCTCCCTCTCTGCTGGAGTCCAGGGTAAGTGGGTGCCACTGTATTTTCGTGCCCGGTCACTTTAGTGCTTCTCTGTTTCTAGCACCCTCAGGCTAGCCACCCCCTTGGCTTTTTGCTTTTCACTGCTGGGTGCTGTTTTACCCTCAGCTGGGTTGCTCAAGGCTGGGGAGCCCAGCTCGGGGGTTAGAACCCACCCTTCTCAGGTGGAGGCCTGCTCCGGTCCCTTTGACTGCCTCTGGTGGGAGCCTAGCCAGCCCTCTCGCGTCTCCGCAGTTCCTACTGGTCACGTTGTGAGGAATCAGCCTCTTCTGTTCTGTTCGTGATTATAAGGCTTCTCTCCAGCGGGTGTTCTGTAGGTTATTCTGGATGATTTCTCTCCAGTTAAGTTGTAATTCCAGTTTGGTCCTGGGAGGAGATTGTGTAGCTCCACTCACTCCTCCACCATCTTGTTTCCCTCTGCTGTCACGATACGTCATAATACAAAGGGCTGGAAATAAGTTTGAAATAAGGGTCAAGATTATTCCTATGACAAAGTCATTTCCATTCCCTTGATAATACCTAGTTGTAACTGACATTTGTTGAGGGGTTTTCTGAGCCAGGAGCTGTGCAGAGAATTTTATGTATAATATCTCTAATTGTAATCATCCTATAAATTAGATACTTGTATTACCTCCACTTTACAGATGAGGAAACTGAGGCTTAGAAGGATTCAGTAACCTACTAGGGATCATTACCACTAGTAAAGGGCCGCCTAGTTTTGCCCTTTCCAGAAGTCTGGCACTTACTGTCTGCGAAGTATCCTCTTTACACAAACTTCATTCTACTGCTAGAATTTGTGGGCAACCAAGTTTATTGTAACCCTCCAAATTCCGGCATCGGGTTCACTATGTTGTACAGCATAGGCCTTTGGTAAATATTGAGTTGAATGAATAATGAATAAAATTCATCCCCATTCTTTCCACACACTCCCTCCCACAGACTGGGTGCAGTAGTTTGAGATTTCTTGCCGTGCAAATTGTTGACGTTTTCAGCAAGGGGTAAAATAACAGGAAAGCCTCCTGCCTATGACTGATGCTAGTTTCACTTGCAGGGGTCTGTCAGATAAGTTCCTGACTTCCTTTCTACCTTCCCCGAGATCCCAGACACCTGCCTCCCTACGGCTCATCCCCTCCCTCAGCCTGTCACCCAGGAAGCTGCAGACGGAGATGCAGCCAGGCTATGTGTGCGCCCACTGTTTCCTGCTCCAGGGTGTCCCAGGTGCAGCCGCTGTGAGGCCACAGGTGGGCCAGGCATGTGCAGGGCCCAGAGCCCAGCCATTCTAAAGAAAACTAGTTTCCACATTGCTGCTGGTTTCCCAAGGTCTTCTGAGCAAAAAGACTTCAGAAGGAAATGAACTGTTGGTCTGGAATGTTCAGGTCCTATTCAGGGATGATTTGTCACTGGCTTTGAAGTTGGAGCAATTCCAATAATGCAGGAAAGCAGCTGCGTGGGTGTCCATGAAATATGACCAGTTCAGCCTTTCCCACCTGCCTTCAATGTGTGCCCTTCTCCTGTTGCTCAGAGAGTAAAAATCAACAGCAATAAGAAGAAGAAAAGAAAGTTTGAGAACTCGACACACATTTTCCTGAAGGATTTTCACCCCAGTCTAACTTGTCCCAAACAGCTAATTATTTTTACGATTCCCACACCTCTCCCAAACTGGCTCCTCCTCCTGACTTTATGACACCCTACCTCTTTGCTCCTCACCTGGGCCTCAAGTTCAGAGTCTATGGACCCTCCCTTACCCACCTACTCTTGCTGGCCTATCAGTATGATCCATTTGGACTTGACATTTTTTTAGAGCCAGGAGAACTTTGGTGAATGAGTTGTTTTATAAACGGGTGAAAGCCACATAAACACTCTCCTTCAAGTGAGGATTACTAGACACTAAAAAGGTCACAGGGGATCTATAATGTGCTTCAGAAAAATCCCTATAAATCGAAAGAGTGGTGTAAAAGGGTCAATCAAGGTCCCTTTCTGTTCCCTTTTCCATTATCTCTGTCCCTAGAATGTAATAAAGGATGTTGAGTGTGGCTTTCCTAAGTTGGTATCCAGCCTTACAGACAGACCCTTGAGTCTGCTTTTTAGGGGTCCACCTTGTGATCCTGGAGTGACTGGCCTGAGGACTGAAACCTAGACTGGAGGTAGCAGGGTTAAAAGGTGAGAGGAGCCCATGCATCAGCTAAAACTATTCTACCATTTGGACTTGTTATGAGAGACAATGCATTTCTGATTTGCACTTAGGTGGCTGAATTGGGTTTGCTGCTATCTGAAGCTGAAAACTTCCTAACTGACACATCTGCATTGGACAAGATGCAAGCTCCCCACCCCCCAATTCCATTTCCTCATCTAGGTACCAGCTTCAGGCTCACTTTCTTTTTAACAGGGGTTGAATTTTTAATGATATCCTCATAATCTGTCACCAAGCAGCTTTCTCATCCAAGGCTTGGTCAAGAGTAGACTTTCCATCTCTAGTCATGGAATAGAACAGTGTGAAATAGGCAAAAGACATGTCTCCAAAGAAGATATACAAATGGCCCAGAAGTGCATGAAAAGATGTTCAACATCGCTAATCATTAGAGAAATGCAAATCAAATCCACGGTGGGCTACCATCTCATACCCATGAGGGTGGCTGTGATCAAAAACAGACAAAAGCAATGCCGATGAATGGGGAGAAATTAGAACTCCCACACGCTGCTAGTGGGAATGTGAAATGGTGCAGCTCCTTTGGAAATTCCTTCAAAAAGTAAAACATAAGAATTACTATGTGACCCAGCATTTCCACCCCTAAGAACATGCCAAAGAGAAGTGGAGACAGAGGCTCCCACAAACACTTGTACATGAGTGGTCATGGCAGCACTATTTATAATAGCCCACAAGTGGCAACAACCCAAATTCCTGTCCATGCATTAAAAAATATACAGCCTATCCATCCAGTGGAATGTTAATGGATAATATAAAGAAGTGAAATTTTGATACATACTACAATATGGATTAGCCTTGGATACATGATGCTCAGTGAAAAAAGCTAGACCCAAAGACTGTGGCACCACTCCATTTATATCAAATGTCCAGGACAGGCAAATCCACATAGAGAGGAGGTGGATTAAGTGGTTGCCACAGGCAAGGTGTTAGGGGAAATGGAGAGTGACTGTGGAAATATAAAGCAGGATTTCTTTTTGGTGTCAATAAACTATTCTAAAATTAGATAATGGTAATAGTAGAACAATTCTGAATATACTAAACACCATCAACTTGTGCACTTTAAATGGGTGAATTTTATGACATGTGACATATCTTAATAAAGATGATCAAAACATAAATCCAGTTAAGCCATTTCACTTTCTGAATTTACAAGAATTGAAATTGCTTCTATTTGTCATAAACAGTACAAAACAGTTGCTATATAGAATAATAATAAGTGTGACTTTTATGCACGTAAAAAAAATCACCGGAGGAATTTAATTATAGATTCCCTGTCATCACCTGAAACCTATAGATTAGACCCTTTGGGAGTGAGGTCTGGGGGATGTGCACCTCACCAGAGATGTCCTCCTGTGCAAGTTCAGTAACAGAGTGAGCAGAGGAGAGGTCTGCCCTTCAGAAAAATGGCCCCACAAGTGGGGGTCTTTGTTTGCAGAAAGGATGCTAAACTGCACGTACAACCTTAACACACTGGGTAATGAATACACACTTATGGCAGAATTGAGCCTGGCAACCTTGTCTTGAGTCCTGGCTCTGTTCACTTGAAAATGTGTGAGCTATGGAAAGTTACTTAAAACCTCTTCCAGTTTGTTGTCATAATCTGTGGGGCTGACGTGAAAACATGACTCAGAAATCTCAAGTCTTTTGTACAGTGTCTGGCACCTAATTAACTTTGAGCGGCATGAAAGAGTCAATATAGTTTAAAGTCTGTCCTCCTATCAGTTTAAGTCTTAGGAAACACTGTATTTAAAGGACATTAGCTCAGGGCACAGGAAATCCCTGTATTAAACAGCTAGCCACGTGGTCTCTAGAATATAAACCCCCTGAGAGCAAGGCTCTGTGTTGGGCACCAAGCTGTCTTATTTGTGTCTGGAGGGTAGTTGGTGCTTAAATATTTGTGGAGTGCATGAGCGATGCAGGGGTTTTCACATTGTTGTGACAATGCTTGCTGGATCCCTCACCATTAACATGAGTGATGGCACTTGCCTGGTATCTTAGTCAGCTTGGGCCTCCATAACAAAACCCCAGAGCCTAGGTGGCTTAAACATAGACGTTTCTCACACTTCTGGAGGCTGGGAAGCCCAAGATGAAGGTGCTGATCGATTGGGTTCCTAGTGAGGGCTCTCTTGCTGGCTTAAAACCAGCTGCCATCCCTCTGTAATCTCTCAGGGCAGAGCAAGACCTCCCTTCCTCCTTTTATAAAGCCCTTGATCTTATTCTGAGGGCCCCTACTTACCTTCCAAAGGCCCCTCTATTACCATCACATGGGGGGTGAGAGTTTCAACATGTGAATGGGGGAGGGGCTGTCCACAGCACCCAGCACTCCTCCTCCAGCCCCAACTCACGAGGGAGTATCTGTCTGTGCTGCTTAGATCTACCTGTCAGAGGTCCAGCCTTCTGCTTCCAACTCTGTGAGTGTCCTTGACTCCATAACCCTCCCCCAGTCCTGGCCAGCGTTTCTGCACATTCTGGGACCTGTTGGTGTCAACGCTCTGTGCTGTGCTGGGCCAGGCTCAGCAGACCCAGGTTTGTCTCCAATAAATCTGACATAGGCAGCATTTGTGGAGCCTCAGGTCAGTCCTGATAAAGCTTTATGTTCTCAGAAGTGGCTGTGAATGCCATCCGGGAGAACACCAGCACACATGGGAATAGCTCTGGAAAGCACTGTAGGGCTGGGTATAGCCCTGTCCATCAGCACATTCCTGTCTCACGTGCTGGAGTGTCTACCACCACCAGTTGAAGTCAACACTCAAGCCTGGGACACCTCAAGGAACTGGCTCTGCTCCTTCTCTCTGCAGCAGTATTTGTCAACAGGCGTCTTTGCTGGGTCATCACTCACCTGGGCCTCTTAGCTCTCCCATCACAGATTGTTCACTTTCTCTCTTAGAGCTGGTGTTTCCTGCACCTCCCAAATTAACATCATCTGTGAATTTCTTGCACACTGTTTACCCTGCCTCTCCCCACTCCTTCACAGGCGTGGACGTGCAAGACGCACTCTGTCACGGCAGGAGGGAGACAGCTGTGCTGTGGGAGCTCCGGGAGGGGCTGACCCCCGTGCCCAGAGCTGCAGGCCGCAGCTGAGAAGGAGATGGTGCATGAATAGGAGAAGATAACCGCCCTGCCTCTTGGGCTGACAGGCTTTCTCTAGGCCTGAGCTGGGGGCTCTCAAGCTGTCTAACATCCTCTGCTGCTGCAGGAAAGGTAAGAGGCCATGTGTCCTGAGGGTCTTCTTGGCCCAGAGGTTCCTAACAGCTTTTTCTACCTGCTACAGTGCTCTCATTGAGGCCCCCGGGGGCCTGTCTCTCCCAGGGACACCCAACCTCCAGGCTGTGGACGGGTACTGGTCCAGGCCTGTTGGGAACCGGCCACCCAGCAGGTGAGCTGGAATATGATGTGCTTGAATCATCCTGAAACCATCCTCTTGGGCCTAGTTCATGGGCAAATTGTCTGCCATGAAACCGGCCCCTGGTGCCAAAAAAGGTTGGAGACTGTCAGAACCACTTGCGTTGTGATACATTTTTTAGTTATTTCATTGATGTTAGTTAGCATGAGGCCTGGAAAGACATCAATTCTCAGATAGATTCATACAATCTGTGGCCTTTTGTACCGGGCTCTTTCACCCAGCACCATGTTTTCCAGGCTCACCTCTGTTGTGGCATCAATCAGAGAACTCCATTCCTTTTTTAGGATCATATAATATTTTTTGCGTGAATATTTTGTTGATGGAGATTTGGGTTGTTTTCACGTTGGGGCTGTTATCAATATTACTGTGAACAGGTTTTTATTGGGACTTTCATTAAGTGGTGTACGTACACATATGTATGGGGACTTTTCATTTCTCTTGGGTATATATGTAGGGGTGAAGCTGGTGAGTTATATGGCACATATGCTTAAATTTTTAGGAAACCACGAAAGTTTTTTTCAAAGTGGCTGCACTATTTTACATTCCCACCCGCAACATATGAGGGCTCTAATTTCCCCACAGCCTCATCTATACTTTTATTGCCTGTCTTTCTTGATCCCAGAGATCCTAGTAGGTGTGAAGTGGTATCATGTGGTGATTTTGATTTACTTTTCTCTTGTGGCTAATAATGATATCTTTTTTTTTTTTTTTTTTTTTTAATTTCATCATCTTTAGAAAGAGGGGAAGGGAGAGAGGTAGAGAGGGAGAGAGTTATCAACGTATGGTTGCGTTTCACCTGCCTCCAGCCACAGACCTGACTAGAGATCTGGTTTGCAACCTTGTTATGTGCCCTGGCTGGGGAATCGAACCTGCGACTTTTGGGTTCGCAGGCCGGCGCCTTAACCACTGTGCTACCAGCCAGGGCCTAATAATGATATCTTTTTACGTGCTTATTACTAGCTATTGGTATATGTTCGTTGGAGAAATATCTGTTCAGATTCTTTGCCCATTTTTAAAATTGGGTTACTTATCTTTTCATGGTTGTTGTAAAAGTTCTTTACACATTCTGGGAACATACCCCTTATTAGATATATAATTCGAAAATGTTTTTCTCCCATTCTGTGGCTTGTCTGTTCATTTACTTGATGATGTCATTTGCGGCTCAAAAGGTTTTAATTTTTATGAAGTCCAGTGTACCTATTTCTTCTTTCATGGGTTGTGGTGTTGGTGTCATATCTAAGAAACTATTACCTAAATCAAGATTGTAAAAATGTACTCCTGTGTTTTCTTCTAAGAGTTTTATAGTTTTTGCTTTTACATTTATGTCTATGGTGCATTTTAAGTTGATTTTTGTATGGGGGTGCTGAGAAGGGGCTTTAATTTCATCCTTTAAATATGTGTGTTCTTTGAAAGAGTGATACTTAGACCCCTTTCTAGCCCTGTCCCATCCCATGGTGTCCTCTGCCCTCACTCCAGCCCACCCATGTTCCTCACTGACGCTGCACACACCATGCTGGTCTGCTCTGGAGGGGTTGTGAGTGTCAGTCGTGCTGCTGCCCCTCCCCCTTTATCCTCTCTCTGCTCTGTGAACTGAGTGCAGCTCTTCCTTACGTCTCTCCTGCAGGGACACACAGAGGTCAGACCTGGGTTCTTGGCGCTTCCGTGGTCTAGAAATCTGCATGGGTAAAATCAGTATTTCCGTACCTAAAAATCACTCTTGCATTTTTAAAAATCTTGTGTTGTACAAGGTAGACCACAACTTAAAAAATCAGTTGTGTTGTCACATGCTAAATGAAACAAATTTATACCAGTTTCTTTATTGCAGGACTTCCCAGAGCCTTTAGTTGCCAATGTAACTAAAGGAAGGGAAGACTATACGTAACATTGCCCAAACGTGGCTATGGAACAACCCTAGGCATTAAAAAAAGTATGTTTTAACATTTTGCTGCAAGTTAGGGTTCCCTGGAACCCCATTTGGGAAATACCACTTTATATGGAGCCATCCAACTTTTCGCCTGGTCCCAGGCCTGGGGCTGGGTTGAGGAGCACTCTGTAGCTATCACTGCCTTCTGTGTGAAATGGAACATGGATGTGGAGTGGAACAAGGGGGTTCGTGCCTTTCCATCGCTGCTCAGACACTGTGAACTTGATTCATCACAGCTGAGGCTGTTTCCGTGCCCACAGCCTGGGGATAATAAACGCTGCCTCCCAGGGTTATTGTAAAGAATAAAGATGTTTTTTTATAAAAGTGCTTAAATAGAAATGCTTGAGACAAGTGATTTTAAGGTGTTTATGAGTTAGAGGAACAAACCTCAACATTATAACCTTGTTAATAGCGTGTTTTATCGATGTGGCTCATGCAGGGCCTCTCTGATGTGGCAAATAGCACCCTCCCTCTGTGGATCCTGGGGAGAAACTGAAGCACGGGCCCTGCTGCACCCCGCCCTTCCCCAGCCCGCTGTGGGAACGCACTCTGTCCACGGGAGCAGCTGTGCTGCCTGAGGACTCCTGGCTGCTGGGCCAGGTGGTCCAGGAGGGTGGGTAAAAAGTAGCCAGGGTATCAGGAAGCCATTGCTTCCTTCCCCACCTCCACCTCAACAGTCTTCCCTGAGCTGCAGCCTCCGAAGGAAAATAACATCATAGCAAACACCCAGAGCTAGAAATCGGAGGTGCCATCTTCTGCCAACAGTCGTCTCTCCGTGTAATGGGACTGGGCACGACCACTGACGTCAGAGTCTCCATTTCATCTTCTGCCAAACTGTCTGACGATGCCATCCTTGCATGAATTTTGCAGACAAGAAAAATGTCAAACCCCCATCTCTGGAGGGGGTTGTGTCTTCATGCGAGTGGT
Source organism: Noctilio leporinus (assembly GCA_004026585.1). Classification (NCBI taxonomy): domain Eukaryota; kingdom Metazoa; phylum Chordata; class Mammalia; order Chiroptera; family Noctilionidae; genus Noctilio; species Noctilio leporinus. The sequence goes on along the minus strand of PVIW01001051.1, from coordinate 90,403 downwards.
CAGGCACACACGCTTAGGAAGAGTCGATGACTTTCTGATGATGAAGTAGCTACCATGGGGCAAAATGGGACATCCACACACGCTGCAGGGCTGCTCGGCTGACCATGGCCGAGGAGCCCAGCTGGTTGTGGTGCGGCCGTGGCTCAGCTCAGGTGCTGTAACAAAGCACCGTCGGCTGGGGTGCTTGCACAGCAGATGTTTACTTCCTGTGGAGGCTGGAAATCCGAGATCAGGGGGTCAGGCTCTGCTGAGGACTCGCCTGCTTGTGGGCAGCCACCTTCTCCCTGTGTCCTCACATGGCCTTCTTTAGTGCAGCCCTGGAGACAGACAGCTCTCTGGTGTCTCTTCACATAAAGCCGGCTCCCCTATCGGGTTCTAACCCCCCTTTGTGACCTCATTTAACCTGATGACTCGCTAAAGCCCATCTCCAGAATGGTCACATTGGAGTGAGGGTGTCAACACATGAGTTTGGGGGAGATAGATAGAGTCCGGGGCAGATGGCAATGAGCCCAAGGCTGTGCACTGTTTCCCCAGCGGTCAACTGACTCACAGGGTGTGGATCCCACCCAGACCATTCTAACTACGGGGATGGCAAAGGGCTAGACCCCTAAGAGGAGCCTAGGTCACGCCTTACTTTGAAGCAGGAGGCCATCACGACTCCCAGAATGAAGTGATACTCTCCAGGTCCCACAGTCCAATTCCTTGACCCCCGCAGGGATTAAGATCTTACAAATGTCATGTGCTGTCTGCCGTAACCACGTCCACTTCAGCCACCTTAACCTACTTCTGGGACTGTGTTCTTCTTGCATCCCAGGGCTGAGATTCCCAATTCTTGCTTAACATCAGGCCTCTATAAATAGATTTTTATCGGCCCCATGATTGACTCTTTGTTGGTATAATTTATGATGTCATTACAGTTGTCCCACTCCCCGACCTGTTACCCTCCTTCCCTCCAGTATTAACCCCCACCCTTAGTTCATGTCCATGGGTCATGCGTTCTCCTGCATCTCCATTTACTATACTATTCTTAAATCTTCTATTTTGTTCCTACCAATTATGATTCTTAATCTCTGCACCTTTTCCCGATTTTTGTGGTTGTGTGAGGAGGCAAAGCATGACTACCTATGCCTCCATCTTGACCCAAAATCCCCTTTTTTTCCTTAAAGATTTTATTTATTTATTTTTAGAGAGAAGGGGAGAGATGGAGAAAGGGAGGGAAACATCAGTGTATGAGAGAGAGATCGATCATTTGCCTCTGGCACACCCCGACCCTGACTGGGGATTGAAACAACCACCTTTCAGTCTGCAGAACGATGCCCAGCCCAGAGCCACACCTGTCAGGGTGCCACGATTCACTCCAAGGCAGGGAATCCAGAGCTCGCACTACTCTCTCCCTGACACTTTCTCCTTAAAAACTCTGCTGCCTACAAGGACATCTGAGAGCTCCTGGGACACAAGCAGGAATCCCCTTACTCTAGTCCAACATTTATATTAGAGGCAGGCCCAGAGGAAAGTGACCCAGGAAGTGACCCAGGAAGGACAGAGTGATCACCAAGCCTGGAAGAAAGCCAAGGTCTCTGCTGAAAGCCTTGAGGTTTTCTATTCCAGAAGACCCCAAACTCACCTGCACATCAGAATGACTTGAGTGTTTAAAATTGGTGTATTTTCAGGCACTACTCCAAACAATTTACTAGGTCAGCATGGGGTCCGGGAATGGGGACTTTAAAGAAACACCAAGCGACTGCTGTGGCTGTTTTCCCTGTAAACAGGCATTTACATTCAGGTGTGTGGCAGTTTTATTGCAGGCAGGGGTGAGTTCCTGAGATTTACAGGCTAATTGCCACTGGCTTAGCGTGTCCTTCTAGTGCCAAGGGCTAAAGGGTTATTCCTCAAGCTATAGGTGGGGTCTGATCCCATAGCATCATTTGTTAGACTCATCCACGAGGTTCCCTACACATCCCTATAGGTGGAATGTGCTTCGCATACACAGTAACAGGTGCAGACAGGTGATTCCTACTAGTGATCACCATCTGGATGAATAGACTAAACAAAAAAATCCTCAAAAAACTAGGTGATGGAGTTTTTTCCTTTTTTTCCCCCCTTATTTCTGGTGTCTTAAATATCATGTTTAGTTTAAATACAGACATGATCTGAGCACAAATATTATGGGCAGAAAAGCCAACACAGAGCTCTGTGTTGAGACGGTTGCTTTCAGGTAGGACATAAAAATAGAGCTTGCTGCGTCTGCAGGTGTTCCTGGTGCTTCTTGGCATGTACTACCTCAGTGCTCCGTAGGACAGCTCTGAAAAGTTTATTCCCATTTTAGAGAGAAAGAATCAGATGGCTCAAGGTCACAGAATGTTGGTGCTGGTGTGGAAGTGAAAATGCTACAACCAGGTTTACTCTGGGTCCCTGGGCTCTGGAGGTGGCGCTGAGAAGAAGGCCGGAGTTTATGGTCCCTGGACTAAGGGAACCAGGAATGGAGCTCGAGTCACCTGTGCTTGTCTTTGTTATGATGATTAATAAGGAGCACTTCAAAGGTAATCGTCTGTGTAAAGCACATCCCAGCCCTGTGCGTGTCCTCCTGGCCTCTGGATAGTAGTTGTTGCTGCCTTCACGGTGGCAGGGAGGAGATAGGGTTGATCTGGGTGCAGCTGCCAGGGTGCCCCTGGGGACAGGTGTTCCTGAGCAGCTGGCCCAGTCAGTCCTTGGGAAGGTGAGACTTCAGTCCTGAAAATCTGGGCTTTGCAGTTTGTCGCATTTTATTCCCAGCCCTCTGCACCCAGCCCTCCCCAGCTCACCCCCATGCTCTCTGAATTCTGGAAAACAACAGAAAGTGCGCGGCTTTCCTGTGTTCCTGCTGCCCGGATTCAGAGCCAGGGGTGGTAGAGCCAGGGGCCCTAGCCGTCCCTTTTGACCTGCTAAGCACTATGAAAAAGACGAGGTCCCATCCCACCCCAGCCCAGCCTTCACAGAGTAACGCCAGGCAGAGGGGCACAAGCGGCGGGTCTGCTGCAACGGGCTCTGTGGGGATGATGTGGAAGGGAGGCCCCTGCGCTGCAGCGGGGCGCAGCTGGGGAAGGAAGGGCCCTGCGCTGCAGCGGGGCGCAGCTGGGGAAGGGAGGGCCCCTGCGCTGCAGCGGGGCGCAGCTGTGGAAGGGAGGCCCCTGCGCTGCAGCGGGGCGCAGCTGGGGAAGGAAGGGCCCCTCGCTGGAGCGGGGCGCAGCTGTGGAAGGAAGGGCCCTGCGCTGCAGCGGGGCGCAGCTGTGGAAGGGAGGGCCCTGAGCTGCAGCGGGGCGCAGCTGTGGAAGGAAGGGCCCCTGCGCTGCAGCGGGGCGCAGCTGGGGAAGGAAGGGCCCCTCGCTGGAGCGGGGCGCAGCTGGGGAAGGAAGGGCCCTGCGCTGCAGCGGGGCGCAGCTGGGGAAGGAAGGGCCCCTCGCTGGAGCGGGGCGCAGCTGTGGAAGGGAGGGCCCTGCGCTGCAGCGGGGCGCAGCTGGGGAAGGGAGGGCCCCGCGCTGCAGCGGGGCGCAGCTGGGGAAGGGAGGGCCCTGCGCTGCAGCGGGGCGCAGCTGGGGAAGGGAGGCCCCTGCGCTGCAGCGGGGCGCAGCTGTGGAAGGAAGGGCCCTGCGCTGCAGCGGGGCGCAGCTGGGGAGGCGGGGAAAGCTGGCCTCTCCCGGCTTCCAGGTCCCATTCTGCGTGTGTGAAACATGGCAAACTGAGGTCACTCATGGAATCTATTCTAAGTCTGTAGGATTCTTGGAGGGTCATTAGATGGCATAAAGATCCTGAGCTTGCCTGTTTCTTTACGTCTTCCTGCTTCGGTGGGCAGGGTGGGTGCTAGGCTAGACCCACCTATGAAAGAGAAGACGTGTCTCCTGCCTCCAGGCTCCTGCGTGGAACATTGGAGCCCTTATTTATTAAAGGGAGGGGCGATCTGAGGATGTTTGTGAGCCTCACGTTAGGTCTCTTCAGCAAAGCAGTCGCTGTACCTACGCTGGCAGGACTTGGGACAGGTTTAGTTGGGTGTGAGATGGAGCGAGGGGACCAGAAAGGCAGCCTGACCTCAATACCCTGTTCCTTGCTTGATGCGGGGCAGAAGCTTAGCCGGGCTGGAGGAGCTGCGAACCTTGTCAGTAGTGGCCAGTGTCCGCCCTCAGGGGACCAGGTTGCCCGCTTGTACTTGCCTACCCTCTGCTGCACCCAAGCCTGTCGGGTCAGGCTGAGCGCCACACACTCACCACCCTCCCGCCTGCCGCAGGTGCCCCCTTCCACCCCTGTCCCCATCAGTCATCAGGTCTGGCTTTCCTTACGTGACTGAACTTGGCCTGCCAATGGCTCTGTTCTTCCTCGGAATTCTCCTTCCATTGCAAAACAAGAGATGTAGGGCCTGGCCCCCAGGAGTCCTGGACCTGCATTTGCTCAATCTAAGCGGTTTCACCGCTCATGTCAGTCATCTGTGGATTTTGCAAATTTGGGGAGTTGCCTTTGACGTAACTAATGCAGTAATGGAGGCAGTTGAAATAAGAGGTATTTTTCAGCAAGTAAAGATGCCACTGCCTGATGAACTGGGGTTCAATAGGTAGAAAGAAAGGAGACAGCTCGTTCATCGGGGCAGGAAGGACTCGGGGCCAACCCCAGACCTGGGGCTGGTCCCTGCGTGGGTGTCCCAGTGAGGAAGGCCGAGGGCTGACCACAGTACCCCCTAACGCCTGTCCCAGCTGTCCTTCCCTTGGCCCTTGCCACCAGGCCCTGGCAGGTCCCCCGCCACCCCGGGGATCCCAAACCGGTTCCCCGTCGCAGGCCGAGGCTCGGACCAGCTACCGATGCAGCTGCTTGCCCAGCTCTTGGCACCACGTCCAGCCCGCTTCAGAAGCTGCTGGTTTGGAGCCAGCTTTGCGGTGGGAGGATTCCAATCCCGCTGCTAGATTTCGAAGGAAGTGAACGCCCTGAGACCCCTGAAGGCTTGGGAGGGAGGAACCTGCTGTCCCTGCGGCACAGAAAGTTCTGCGTTCCTGCGTTTGGGCAACTCAGCTGCGGGTCCCATGGACTGGCCAGAGGAGGAGGCCACTGGCAGGGCTCCTCCCTGATCTAAAATAGCAACGTGGAGCCTGGGGGAGAGCCCTGGGCCCCGTGGACGAGTGTGGGCCACGCTTGTCTCCCTGAGCGACTGCTGTTCTCCGGCCCGGCACTGAGCCCTTCTTCCTTCTGTCCTGGAAACATTTCAGCACCCAGGCAACTCCAGCCCGTCTCCTATCTGCTGAACCCCTCTTTTCCCCATGGCCTTCCTTGGATAGAGCTTAGCCATCAGAATGGCATCAGAAGTGGCAGGCGGGCCGATTTCCAGGCAGTCAGCCCAGAGGGCAGCTGGTGGCCTGAGGGCCATTCTCATCCCCAGCCACTGAAAGCAGAGCTCACTGGCTCCTCCTGACAGGGAGGTCCACCTCCTTCTAGAGAAGACTTGCCAGGAATTCAGGAATTGCCCATATTCGCACAAAAGGGCTGCAATTCCTTCAGCAGGCTAACAAGGGGCAAGGGTTACCAGCGTGGAGGAGGAACACAGCCTTCTCCGCATGGGTCCCAAGCCTGTCAGAGGTTGTCCCATGCAGTCCGCTCCCCCTGATGGAGCCATTCAGGAACTGCCCAAGGAGCCCACGGAAGAAAAAGTAGGAAAACGTAGAATTGACCAAAGAGATCCCTCTTGCTTCAGAAAAACAGGGCCCTTTGGAAAGCTGTCTATCTCATAAGGTATGGATGGAAAGAGCTGGGGAAGGACCATACAAGCATAGTTGATGCCTCAGACATAGAAGACTTTCCTGTTTCTGCCAGGCCAGCATGTAGCAACAAATTGATAGATTGCATTTTGGGAAGAGCAGCAACAGACCTCGAAATGAGTTCTGATTCAGGAGGCAAGGCCTGGGATGAGGACGCTGAGGATGATGGTTTTGACAGTGACGGCTCACTCTCAGAATCCGACCTTAAACAAGACTCTGAAGGGCTTCACCTTTGGAATTCTTTCTATGCTGTGGATCCTCCTAATGCCCAAAACTTGACAGCAGTGACTCAGACTGCTGCCAGAATGTTTCCTGGGGACCCTTTGGACTCAGAGGAAGAAGCTTTGTCTGACAAGTCTGATCTAGAGAATTCTTTCCAGACTGGAAGCCTCCCTGAGTCTCCTGACCATAATTCTGGGGAGGAAGATGATGGGGAATCTAGTGCAGATGAAACACTTTCAAACTGTGGAACTCTTTCTGTAATCTGGATGGACTACACTTTTTAACTCCTAAGGCTCCTTTTCAAACATCAGGGAAACACTGGGAAGGCTGTCAAGACTCAAAGAGGCCATCTGAGCCCCCATGGCCATGTGTGCATGTCACACCTGACTTTCCTGTGAGGTGCAACTAGTACAGAGCGGAGACAGTGAACGCCCAGATGTGGTATAGGGTGGGTTTTTTTGTTTGTTTGTTTGTTTGTTTTCTTTTCCCAGAGAAAGATACATGCATATCAAGAGGAAAATGTAACCTTCCTTGCAAAAAGTTAGTATCATGTGGATGGTGACAAGGATCGCAAAGGCTCAAGGGAGGAAATTGCCTGGGATGGCTGCAGGTTCCAGAAACGAATTCAAGAAACAGAAGACACTGTTGGATGTTGCTTGATATTTAAGCATGGAGATAGAATGTTTTATAAACTCCAGAAAATGTATTTCAAAGGACTTGATGTTTGCAGCCATGTTCAGGTGATCTGATAGCCTCTGCCCCAGCATCACTAACTCCTGATTTAGAGGTTGCCTTTAAAACAAAAATTGTCAGCTGTCCTTTGACTTTTGGTTTTTAGAGGATGCGTCACACGGATCCAGCAACCTTGCTTCATATTGTTTTGCTACATATCCCACTCAGAAATGTCCAGGGTTGAAGCCAAGCCCTGAGAAAGAAGAGTGAGATGGTGTGATTTCTAATCCTCCCTGTTTTAGTTAGTTGAATGTGTTTTTGGGTGTTGTTTGCTTGTTGAGGTGAAAAGAGAACCTTTTAAGGTATAGTTTTGCACTTTCAAAACTTACTTTCTTGAGAAATCATATATGGTTCAAAGCCCATTTTCCATTTTAATTTAGATGATGTGTACCTGTCTAAAAAGTTTGGGCTCTTCTTTTTCTCCCTCCAACATTCTGAAATTAATGGGCTTTTATGTTTTCTCTGTGTTTTCTTATTTCAGTGAGTTGGCCCTTTTACCTTAAGCCTCAGAAAATAATCCTGTATATGCTACCAAATTAAGGTACATTATCCTGTATCACTTTTATTTTTCTTCTTAAAATAACTTGAGCTAAAAATGTGTGGTGGGTTTTTATTTCTAGGTTAAGATCTGCCTAAGCTATTTCCAAGGACAACCACAAACCAACATGTGTGGTCCTCCCCGTTACTTTGGGAAAGCTCCATAATTTTGCCAGATTTTAACATCTAATATATTTCACTTCTGTATAAACATTTTTGGAGAGGGTTCTGTATACGTTATTGTGGTTTTCGGTTAGAAGGTTCTTTGTATCTTTTAAAAAGATGGAGACTGTTGTAAAAGACACCAGAAGGTAATAATTTTACCATAGGCATTTATTATTTTTTAAATAAAAAGCCTTAGAACTTCCCTAGGAAAAAGATAAGAGATATCAGAGAATCTGGTGGTGGTGTACATGCTCCCAGCAGAAAGCCAGCGTGATTCGTGTCCTCGTGCGTCACTTGTCAAACTCATCTGGGTGATACGGTAGAGTTGGAAATGGGCAGGTCCAGATTTTCCAGTTCAAAGAGGAAAGTAGAGACTTCAGTCAGTACCCAAGTCATTGTGTTCTGTTTTCATGAAGAGAGAAGGAATGATGAGAGAAGCAGGGTCTATATCAGGAAAGGCTAGAACTATAGATTTAACAACTAGGAAGCCTTAACATCTGTAGCCTGAAGTTTGCTTTTGAATCCAAGTGTTTGCAGTAACTGGCTGCACTTGGTTTATTTAGGCAGCCCTACATGGTGTGTGAATCTGTTAGGCTGAGGAAGTGTTAGCCAGTTCCTTTAATGGTCTATTTTTAGTCCACGTGCCCCCTGTCAGAGGTAACAGAAAACATGAGTAGAACAGATGACCCCTTCATTTTGAACTTGTTTCAGCATGGGTATGATTTTTCACCAGAAGTACTTGCAGAGTTACTGCCTCAGTTAATAATCTACCTGGTCATTATTTCATTTCTATCTGGTTTGCTTGAAGAACTGCGTCTAGTGTTAAAATATATATTCATAAACACACAGAGAGTGCAACAGCACAAAAGCTGCCCACTATGATTACCTTAGTGGGGTAATCACAGAGCATGCTTACCACTCCTGGAGCAGGCTGCTTTCAGGCACTGGCTGTGTTGGGTGGAAAGAAGGCATTATTTGTGTTGAAAAAAGCTTTTTGAAAATGCATAGGCATTCTTTTAAAATCAGAAGGAAGTAGTCTATTTTATGTCAGAAATTTAGGCTGTATTTTGCATTTCTGAAATCCAGCACCTGTGCCTATTTAAAGACATCTTTAACATTAACTGGATTGTGGGAAACTCTTCTCCTGGGATCCCCACCTCACCCTCGCTACCAAATAAGCAGCAACTATCTATGTAGCAATATAACACATGAAAGACTTTGTACAGACATGTAAAATTTCCCTCTTTATGTGTTGAAATATAACAGTAGCTCTTCAGCTTTAACTTGAAATCAAAACTATCAGTTTTGATTTTTTTATAATTTAAGGAAGGTGAATTTAGGGGATTAGAGGCATTCTAAATTTTTGGCTTCTATAGATCCAATGAGTAAAATGTAACTAGTTGGTTGGGATTTTACAGTGAAAGTATTTGTGTACAATTTAATCTGTAAATTGTAATAAAGTAAAACTTTTAGTAATGGAGAACATAGAAGAGGAAATGATGATACACCAGCGAACTTCTTATGCCAAATTGACTTGCATTTTATTGGGAAAAATGCTTTTTGCTAAGGAAGATGTGTTTACTAAGTACATTGTCCTCTGATTAGAGAGGAATGGAAGCAAACTCCTGCACTGTCATGGATGAATGAATCATTGTTCTGAGGAGTGCCACCCCTGAGCTCAAAGGTTGTAACTAGAACAATGTCTTTACCCTGAAATGTACAAATAAGTAGAATATATATTTTACCAATGAAAAGCAGTGCTATTCCTTGACCAGTGATTTTAAAGATAGACTGATAAAGGGGAAAATTACAGTTTTATCAGTCTGCATAGGCTCTGAAGTATAAGTGATCTGGAATAAAAAAGAACCCATAGGCACCCCCAGAAGCTTCAGTTTGAGAATAGGAAAGTCAACTACAGTCTCTGTTCAGGTGTCTTTTTAGCATTCACATCCCTGGTACTATCCAAAAACCTAGCTATTTCACTCTAGTTAGTCTTTCACTGAGCTATTTTTTAAAAAAATATGACCATAGTTAGGAACAATAAATAAATGTTATTTGTTTATATTCTGCCTCTTTCTTCTGGGCCTCTTTTTTTTTTTCTCTCTCTCTGTAAAACATATATAGTTTTTAAAACATATAGGTTTTAGAACGTATAGGTTATAGAACATATAGGTTCTATTGTTTCCTGTTTCTTCTTGCTTCCTGAGATCACAGCTTAGAGAAACAGAACCATTAGAAGACAGAGAGAGGAGATAGGGAGAGGGAGAGGGGAGGAAGAAAGAGGAAGAGGAAAAAAGAAAGGGATGGATTTATTTTTAAAATCTGTACTGTGAACGTCTCCTGGTAGCACTTGGTTGTTCAGGTGTGGGAAACAAGAAGTCACAGCTCTAGGATCACCGCAGGCTTTGCCTGGCCCTGAAGCACTGTGCTGCTGTCTGTCCCTCATGGTGCAGGCCGTGCCTGGCCAGTGTAGGCAGGGAAGGAGGCAGTGTTCTTGGGGCCAGGGGAGGTCTAAGAGTTGATCCTGTCTCTCGGAAGAGTCTCTGAGGCAAACATTTGGTGAGGAGGCAGGGTTGTGTGTGTGGAAAAAGGGGTTGTCATGGCAACCTTGGAATGTGTGTACTTCAAACCTGTTGATTTTTTCCCCTCTCTGGCATCCTGTCTTTTTCAATGGGAAGTGACAAATACTAGGAGTGACACAGGGATATGAGCGAGTTCCCACAAATTATCCTGCAGCCCCCAGCCTGAACCATTCACAGAAGAGGGGCTGGCTTGCAGCATCCAGGGACCACCAGCTTCCTGCCCCTGTCAGTCTGTCTTCCAAGAAGCGCACCTACTCTGCCAGGGCCCTCCAAGGTGCTTAACCCCTCAGGAATTCCCTTCTCTGAACTCCCTCTGCATGTATATGGGTGCTGATGTGCAAGCATTCTTTTAGTTTCTCAGCTGTGAAAGCCTGAACAACAACAGAGTAGTTAGCCTTGGTGTAAATGGTTTTTACGCTGAGTCACGTCACCACATATAGGCAGCACAGGAAGAAATGGCTGGGATAGGCCGAGGTCTGTGGCAGGTCTAAGGGCTGAACCAACACATAAAGAAGGAAAGAGGGGGATCAGAGAGGGAATCACCTGGAAGGGCCAGGCTAAAGGGGAGGAGAGGGGTTGGGGAAGGAGGAAGGGAGGGGGAGGGAAAGGAGGGAAGAGAAGGGAAGGGAGAGAGAAGGAGGGAGGGGAAGAGAGGGTCAGGGAGAGAAAGAGAGTGAGTGAGTGTCAAGGGATGAAGGATTCAGTGCTGTTTTGAAGGAAGGTATGAAAAGCAGAAGCAAGCATAGGCCCAATTTAATTAGGGAAAAACTAAGCACTAATGATGTTCCTAGTAGCATTAAGGAACCAATTTTGGGCTTAGTTCCTGAGCACCGGGGCCTCCGGGGTGGGTGGCTCCTGTGTGCCCACATTGTATTTGTTACACACGTGAGTGAGTTCACTGGAGTCTGGTGTGTGTGGCAGAGCTAATGCTCTGTGTTATCGGCTTTTGCCTCAAATTCCCTGGCACAGAAGAAGGCTCTGGCAAGAACCTACATGTATGATATGAAAGCCAGATTTTGCGTATCTATATGTAGTCGTCCAGGTGTTGGGTAAGAAGTACATGTGATATAAAATGTGGTCATAGGACTCAGATGCATAAATCTGTTTATTCATAGCTGAGTGTATCTGTTTGCCAATGACCTGGTGGTTGCTGCCCTAGACCACAAAATTACTGAGGAATGTTCAAAATACATTATACTTGTCAACATGTTCTAAAAACCAGTGGGAAAAAAAAAGAGAAAATGTCAAGTTGTTTCCAAACTGATCTAAGTAAAATTCTAAAAAATACGCCCAATGGAAGTTATTTACATCATTTTACACTTAGAAACCTTTCGTGGCACCCCATTGCCTGTGGTAAACAATTAGGATTCTGGTTGGTCATTTAAGACGTTCCACAGTCTAGATCTAGTATTATTCATCTCTAAGATTATGACCTCCACTGCACATGCCACAGAGATTATTTTTGGTTGTGTTTTTTTGACCATGTAAAGAAATCAGTTTCTTGGACAAATATACAGTATAATTGATACCAACATCCAATTTTCAGATGGCCCAAAGCTAGAGGGATAGTGAGTTCATTTATTCAACTAAGATTGAATACCTAAACTGGGCTGGGCTTGGTTCTAGTACTGGGGATACAGCAGGAACAGATGAAAGCCTCCACTCTGTGGATCCCATGTGCTAGTGATGGAGACAGACGAACGAGTCAGGTCAGGTAAGGAGAGATGTAAAGTAGCTTGTGATGGGAGTTATTGCTGGCCTCAGAATGGGGGCTTCTCTGACAGGGGACCTTGGGGCAGATACCTGTGTAAAAGGAAGGAAAGCACTAACAGAGTCTCAGGAGAAGGGTGCTTTCCAGCAGTGGAAAGAGCAAATGCAAAGACTGAGGCAGGGATATGCTTGGTATGTTTGTGCAATAGGAAGGCCAGTTGTAGCTGTGGTGGGTGCTTGTAGGTGAGAATAATAGGTGAGATTGTGTAGAGCCATGCACCAACATGCATGCATTCTGGCCATGATAATGACCTTGGACTTTACTCTGGGTGGCATGGGAAACTACTAGAAGGTTTTGAGTAGATGACATGCATGACTGACTTAGGTCTTAAACCATTACTCTTGTTGCCATGTGGAGAACAGGCTACTGTTGGGGTCAAGGGTGGAAACCAGGAAACCAATTAGGAGATAACTCTTAAGAGTCTAGGCTAGGGACAGTGATGGTTTAGACTAGGATGGAGGAGATGAACATGGTGGGATCCTTAGATACTTTGAAGGGCGGTGTAAGGATCTGCTGATAAGTCAGATTTGGAATGTGAGAGGAGAATGAGTGATCAAGGATTTTGGACTGAGCAGTTGAGAAAGTTGAGAATAAAGTCACTATTTATGGTGACAGGGAGGAGAAGTTTGGGAAGAGGTAGCCATGGATCCCAATGGTTCTGCTTTAGATAGATTAAATTTAAGGTACCTGTTCTATAATTAGATGTATTTAGTAGGCAACTGGAGCCTGAAATTCAAGGGAAAAGTTAGTACTGGGGAAATAGTGTTGTGAGTTATTCAGCCCATAGATGGCTGTAGGAAGCAAGGGCAGATAAAGAAGGGAAGAAGTCCAAGGACCCCCACAAAGACTGAGAAGATTCAGCCAGTGGAATAGGATGATAACCAAGAGAAGGGGAAGCATCCCAGGAGGAGAGAGGGTTCAATGAGGTCAATGTTGCTGATACATCCAGTAAGGTGAAGACTGGCCATTGACCTTAACAATATGGAGGTCCATTGCTATAGAGTTTAGATTTAGAAAATCCCCAACAGGCCCAAATGATCATGATCAATTTAGTAGGGACCCACATGGGATTTGAATGGTCTCACTTTCATGCACAGAATTGGGAAAATATAGCTTCACAGCAGCTCACGAGAAAGGGCCTGCAATATACAACCCAGGGATGATGCCGTATGAGCCACTCTGTGACGGAGATGTAAGGAAAGCCACCCCAACACTGACTACTCTGTGGTTGGAGTGGAGCATCTACACCAGTGGGATTGCAGGTTCTCTGAGAGGTACTTGGCTTGAATCTGGGAGTGTTTCTTTACTGAGAATCCCACTTTTGTAAAAGAGAGGGTAACCCAGAGGGCCTTTAGAGAAATGTTCACAGTAGTGAAAATCTGTTGAAAAACAAGGTGTTCAGCTTGGGGAAGACCCAGGAGGGTCCCCAGCCATCGGAATGATTGTCTTTTGGAAGGGGGATCATAAAAGATTAAGGACAGAAATTAAGGGGAAGTTTTTCACTTACCTATTTACGTATAACAAACCACTCCCTAAATGTAGTAGTTCGATACAATAATGTATTATTATTCACAATTTTGTCAGTTGGTCAAGTGGATCTGCTGCTAGTTTTGCCTGAGCTGTTATGTCAAGCTATAAGGCTCTGAGCTCAGCTGGGTCCCTCAGACCATGCGGTCTTTCACCTTCAAGGAGATGAAATTGGGCTTCCTCACATGGTAAGAAATGGAGGTAGCATGGTGGCCATAGGATGCAAAACATGGATGAGACTAAATCCCTATTTTTGTGCAACCCATTAATTGCCCCCAAATGTAGCAACTTAAAATAACAAACAGTTGCTGTATTAACACAATTTCTGAGGGTTTGGCATCTAGGAGCAACTTACCTGGGTGTTTCTGGCTCAGAGTCTCTGTGAGGTTGCATTCAAGCAGGGGACTGGGGCTGCAGTCATCTCAAGGTTTGCCTGGGCTGGAGAACCCTCCTTCAAGTTCACTCATGTAATTGTTCAGGTTCAGTTCCTGCTGGCTGTTTGTCAGAGGCTTCCCTACCGCATGGGCTTCTCCCATGGTTATTTACAGCATGGCAGCTTGCGGCTCCCTTGGAGTTGGAAGCGGGGAGCAGAGCAAGATGGAAGTCATGGCTATTTTCTAACCTAATCTCTGAAGTTACATATCACCAGTTCCTCCATGTTATTGGTCATGCAGACTCATCCGGATACCCTGTAGGAGGGGACTACAGAAGGGTATGAATACCAGGAAGTAGGAATCACCGGGGACCATTGTGGAAGTTGCTTACCTTAATGGGCAAGAGACTTCCTGCGGTTGTAGAACAAACAAGACTTTGCTGTTGAATTTAATGTGGTAAATGACAAAAAGGAAGAAAATAAGAATGGCTTCCAGGTTGCTCCAATGAGAACTATTGGATGAGAAACAGATGGAGGTGGGGAGAAATCAGAGTTGTACTTTCAACTTCTGAAATTTGCAAACCCTTTTCAATATCCAGTGGACAAGTCAACAAGTAGTTTGCATGAATAAATCTGGAGCTCATGGGACACAGCTTAAGACAGGACTTTACGTTTACAATTCATAGCTTATGGATGGGACTTAAACTCAGACATTGGGTAAGATCACTTAGTTACAGTCATTATTAACCTTAGAGGCCCATTGGAATCACCTGGGAAATTTGAAGAAGGAGAAAAAAAAAGACACCAGACCATTCTTGGAATTAATTGACTCAGTATTGCTGAGGGTGGCACCCAGCCACTGGAGTTTTTAATGCTGCCCAGTGATTCCAGTATGCAGCCAAGGTAGAGAGCAACTGACAAGAGAGAAAATGCCCATGGAGAAGCCAGAACTCTTGCATGTGTGTGAGAGCAGGGAGGACGAGGTGTTCCCGAGAGAGAGAGTTCCAGCAAAAGGCATAAGGCACAGCTTCCCTTGCGGTGCCCAAGAACTGGTTGGTTGTGTGGCTGAGCAGTTGACCAGCTGGTGGGAACAGTCTGTGCACTCCGCGGGCCAAGGGCCATCCTATGAGACTCATGGAGAATGTAGTATCACTTTGGAATTTCCAAATGTATAAGACTTAAACACACTGGTCCCATTTTGTAATGCAATCAGGCTGAATTAGACCCCAAGTATTTACCTAATATTCCTCTGGCCTTTTTTCATTAGGGATAAAAAGTTAAGTAAATTTGAACCTGAAGCTCTTTAAAGGGTGGATGATTCTGTGCAGATTCTGGAGCTGCAAGCTCCAGAAGTTGAGCTGTGAGGGAAAAGAGCCCTGGTCCAGCCCAGCTTCACTTCCAATGAGCAATAGTAACATGTTGATCTTGCGTGCAAAAAGATCTTTGGGCAACCCCTGGTTAGGTGGGTTTTGGAGGTATTTTTTCCATCTGTGGGAATTTGTGCATTGAAAGGGCCATGTTTTAGTAGAGGTCTCCATTTGTTACTACCCTTCATCTCTAACTTTTACGTACTGGTGTACCTGCGTGAGCTGGGAGAATAATGCCTTGTAGCTCTGTTCTCAACCCTGCTTCCTGAGACATTGGAGATGTGACCTTGGCCTTTTATTAATTTATTTTTCATGACTCTTGACCAATAAATCAAATAGGCAGGCCACATTCGTAACCACCAAGCCCTTTGGAAGTATACAGCATATTCCCTCACCCTGTACTTGCACCCCACTGGGTTTATTTAAAAGCTATCACTTTGTCTGTGTTTTAATATCTGATGATTAGGGTATCAAAGGAACCTCAGGTATTCCTTAGTTGGAAATCCAAAGTCCTCGTTTTGATATTTAGCTCTACTGCTTGTTGTCTATGAGCCCTCTGGGAAGTCACTTAGGAAACAGACTCTGTAAAACGGAGAGCATCCCCACCTTACCTCTTCCCTGAGGTCACTGTTTATAGAGAAGTGGGTGATATAAACAGGCTTCTCATGCTGATGTCAAAGACTTGCCTCTACCGCCATATCCCCCTTTCTGGGCAGATGTGGAAGACATCCATCTGCCTTGGACCTCTGGTTTCTGACTTTCTCATCCCCCAGCCTTTCCTCCCTTCCAAGTCTCATGGCACAAACCTCGCACTTCTTCAGGAAGTCCTCCTTAATGAACCCCATCATACTTGAGTCAACTTCTTGGTCCTCCAACGCCAGAAGAATATGGTGTTCTCTTTAGGTGAAGTACCGTTTACTTGTATGTGCTAATTTTGCCCCCAGTGTTCACTCTGCATCTGCATTAATGAGATTTTAAGCTTTTGAAGAGCCGGGACTAGAGGTTATCTCAACTTCGCAGCACTGGTGAGGATGAAAATGCTATCATTGATGTGAACTGTTCATCTCTCTTTACATCTGTGCATCTCTCTCACCGGTCTTCTCAAATCAATATCACCCAGAAAGTGTGGAGGGTTTGGAGACATTTTCCTGCTCAGATAGCTCAACCCTTCATTGCTAAAACAATTCTTGGCCACCAGAGTTTTCATGATAATTGGGTATCAACCTGTGAGGGAGGAGATGAGATCCATTTTGCCTTTCATCCCCAGAAGCATGTCTTCACCAGCACCTCCACTGGGAACTCACCATCCTTCCTTCTCTTTCAACGAGTTTCAAGCCCAGTGACATTTGAAATGATGAGTCATTGTCTAAATGTGGAGGCTGCCAGTCTGCACACACCACTGTGCATGCTTGGGTGCCATCCCAGCCTCTGATGGTACGCATGACTCTGACTTCTCTGGGAAGGACATTCTGAAAGTGATCCTCCATGAGTTGAAAGAGACATAAACCATGATCTTATATTTTTGGGACCCCAACCAACAGTGATGAGAGAACTCAAGCAGATGCTTTGGGGATTTTCCATAATAAATGCATACCTGTTGTAGACTTCATAGTATAGTAGAACACCATTCTTACAGATAGGGGACCTAACTTAGGGCCTTGCTCTTCCACTAACTGGTTGTGTGATCTTGGGCAAGCCATGTTACCCTGCTGGATGGACCCCAGAGGGAAAGCAGGTTGAAATGAATCAGCTTAATTTTCTGAAAGTGCCCAGTTTCTGCTGAGAGATCATGTGTTCCAGACAACAAAGACCTCACAGTATTTTTCTTTATCTCTTAATGTTTCTGTTAATCTGGAGAAGAGATGGGGAGAGGAGGACTATTCTGGGGATGCTTTCTGGATATCTAACAGATACATATGTAATAGGTGATGAAAGTGGATCAGAACCTGGAAGGTGGTATTCTGAAAAGGGAGGACAGAAACAGAGAAAAGAGGATATTCTTGTGTTTCTCTCCATTCTGCCATTTTTTTTGGAGGGAGGTCTAGTGGTAGATTTCTGGTTACTCCCAATGGGTCAATGGTCTTGCTGATTGGTACAGATCAAGTGCTTCTCCCTATATTATTATGTAGAAGCCTGAATGTGATCTTTTTGGGGGTTGAGGCATTTGGGAAGTGATTAGACCCTGAGAATAAAGCCCCCAGTGATGGGATTAATGTCCTTGGAAGATGAAGAAGAGAGCTTGCCCTTTCTGTGATCCTGATTTGGCTCCAATTTGGGGCTGGAGTGATCTTTAGATGCCAGGTGCTGAGCCCTAGTCCTTGCACATGTTAGAACTTTATGCAAAAGTATTACCTTGCATGAAGTTTCCTGAAACTTGTTTTTTTTTTTTTTTGTTTTGTTTTGTTTTTTTTTGCTATGGGTCCATGCTGATACATGTGATTCTAGTTGATCATTTTAACTACTATGTACCTACTTTTCCACTGTAATAATATATCACTGTTTTGTTTGTTTGTTTATTTTTTGATGGTCAGTTGTGTTGTTTCCAGTCATTTTTCTATTACAAGGAAAGCTACAGTACATATTTTAACACACATCTCCTAGAGGACAAAGAATTCCTGGGTCAAACAACATGTATACCATACTTGTCGTTACCAAAAACCAAAATGCTCTTACAGGGATCACATGGCTTTATACCCCCTGCAGGAGAGTTCCTGTTATTCCAAGTCCTTGTTTGCCCACAGTATACTCCAAACCTTTTAGCTTTTGCCAATTTTTGACATAGTGGGTATTCAATCTGGTTCCAGACTTCTAAGGGGATAATTTAAACATTTCCATGTTAAGTAAGATATTTATCATAATAGATGTTTATTAGATTAAGGAAATTTTTAGTCTTATTTTCGTAAACCACAATGTGTTGTCAAATATCTTTATTCTGCGTATTTGGAAGTGACTACTTAACACGTTAAAGAGTCCTCCTAATGAGATGAGACCTAGCTGGCTGATTTTATGGGAAACCATGGGATGAGGCAAAGGTTCTTATTAAGACCGATTCCTTGCAACTTTTCAAAATATCACCCTCCAATGGAGCATCTTAGATGTCACCTTCCACAGTCAGAAAGGAGCACAGGTATTGTCATGTACAGCAAATAATTCATCATGTGCTAAGTGGGGTGTTGTTATAACTAGGAACTATTACCTAGAAGGACTAAAGAACAGCATGCTCACAATGGGTTATTTGAACAATATACGATTATTATGGGCCAATGCCTGGGGCTTGGCTGTATTTCTGTTAAGGTGAAATTTCCTTTGTAATGGAATTGGTTATAATGGGATTCGATCTCTATTCATCTCACTTACCCATTCCCCTCTGGTGGCTCTGAGAGCCTGGCACCCCTAGCAGCCATCCACCGGCTGCATCTGAGGAGCCACACAGGCCTCAAATTTGTGACAAAAAGCTCTCTAACGGGGCTCTCCTCATAAACCCCAGATCTCTTCGATTTACCAAACATGCATCTGTCCTCAGTCGCCTTCCTTCGAGGGAGATAAACTAAGTGATACACCTTAGCTTATCTTCCTCAAAACCATTGCAGCTTCTTGAAATACAGCTTACGTTTGCTACACATTATGGGTGATGGACAGTTATCTTCTGGAGGGTTTGGAGTCTTTTCCCCTGATTGGTGCGACTGCCTGTCTGTCTGTGTAGGCCAGGGAGTAGTCAATTAGAGGATGATGCTAACAAGCCTGATATCATAGGGTGTTTTTTTTTTTTTTTTTTTTCAAATGAAGGCAGATCTGCTATGTACCTTGCCACAGTGTCCTGAGTTTAATTAATGTTTGACCTAGAAGGAGGGTTTGCATGATGCAACCACTAAATCACCATTCCAGCTACATGCAAAAGCCACACATCCTACCATATGCTCTAGGGGTCCCCACTCCGAGTCATTTCATTAGCATAAACTCAGTGGGGTCCACAGGGCCTCCCGAATAATGGACACGCCTAACCCTTAGGAAATCCTGAGGGTTTTAGGACCACTGTGCCGGGAACCAGGGACAAAGATGAAACATATTTTTTATTATACTATATAAAAATAGTCAAAACATCCCAATGCATCTATTTTCACGCCTACTACCATTAATGAACGAGACTGCCCGTGACCCTTGGCCTTGTCAACACAGTGTGTCATTGAATTTGGCCTCTTGCCACCTTGATGGTGACAAATGGAACCTCAGAGTAGTTTCCATTTATGTTTCTTTTATTCTGAATGAGGCTGAGCATCTTTTCATAATTTGGAGAGCCGTTCCTATTTTGCGCAAATTGGAGGGGAGGAGAATGGAAAGGCTACTTCTTAGGAAAGGTGAGAGGAGTGGGTGTGGGGTCCCACACATGGGGGCACAAAAAGTCAGAAATGAACGGAAGGTCGCCACTTTTCTTTTTTTTCACATATTTTTATTAGAGTTAATTCCGTTTTCCTCATTTACTGCCACCCTGGGTCCACAGTGATCCTCTGAGTGAGTCTGTCATAGTCCCTTTGTTAGGACATCTCAGGCCCCTGGCAAATCCCCCCAGACGAGGTTTCCTGGGTGGGCTGAAGTGAGCCTGCCACCACTCAGTTGTCGGAGCCTGGTGACTTTGTTTTGCTGACCGCTTTCCTCCAGTGCCCTTTGGAGACTCCCACTTCCAGGGCGAGGGGAGCCCTGGCCTCACTGTGCTCCTGTCTCTACCATGCTGTTGACATGGGGATGGAACTGTCATGGGAGGCCGGGACCTTGTGTATGTCCAAGGAAAGAAATAATAATAAGCACAGCTCTTGTCCTTAAAACAGTGAGAAGAGGAGAGAGAGGGAAAGAAAGGTGCTAATGCTGTCCTGGACTGATTTTCCCAGTAGGCCCCAATTGGTACAGATCCATCTATGTCCAGGGGTCCCCCATTCCAGGGTGTGGGGCTTAGCAGCATGGCTTAGGGTGTCTCTTAGTCACTTGGTCTCTTCCTGTCAGAGTGTAGGAACCCAGGTCTGGCAGAGCAACCCTGGGAGAGGACCCCGCACCAGCCGCCACACGTCCAGTCCTGGAGGGCAAGGACCTGACCCCTTCTAGGTCGTGGATAAAGAACAGGAGCCAGTTCCCTTGGGAGAAGATGCTGCTGGAAGGGTGTTGATACCACTCTTAGTCCCTGCATCCCTCCCCCCAGTTGCCCCATCACAGCTGTAAGCATGGAAGCTTGGCCAGGGAGAGAGCAGGGACTCCCTTCTCAAGAGCTGTTTCCACTGCATCCATTTACCAGCACTGCTGGGCTGCAGCTAGGGATCTCTCCGTTTCTCTTCCATGACTTTGACTCAGTTTCCACATCTGTGAAATGCTTCTTGGAATTCCTGTAGCAAAAGAATTTTCCCGATCTCTGAAAAAGTTAGGTGTCCCAAACGCCAGTTGCTCAGGTCTTCTCCACCATGCAGAGGGTTGGTCCGGGCGGCCAGGGGCTCCTCTGTCCCAGTGTTAGTGCACCTGAAGCCAGGCAGCTCCGTGCCCTGACAGATGGGGGTCATGGGCGTCGGACCCCATGGTAGCAGCCTGCTGGGGTCTGATGAGCAGCCAGCTCAGAATGAAGATAAAGCGCCAGGGACTTTTGATGGACGACGGACAAAACCTGTCTTGAAATTGGCCTCTCCAAACAATGTACAGACTAATACACAAATCAATGCAAAGTGTTTAAACTGCCAGGAAAACTCGGCCCATCTATCACACTTAAGGGGAACAAGGGGCCATGGAGTTTGCAATTGCTTGCGTCCCCAGGGCCCTGGGGAAGGAAACTCTGTCTCTGGAAACTGGCAGCCTTGACTCAGGCTGACTCGCATCTCCGTGCTGAGCCTGGAGCCTAGTACAGCTCCGCGTGGGTCAGTGGGGAGGCTCCCTGGCCCTGGCCATGCGCAGGGCTAGAGAGGAGCCCTGCAGCCTCGTCTCTTCGTTCCCGCACTGGCCACTCATGGAGGGGCCCAACGTTTGGGGGTGGCCATTGTAACAGGGGCCCTGAGGTGGAGGTGGCTCCCGACCTTGTGCTGGTGATGCGGCACAAGAGCTGGTTTCAGCTTGGTGACTAAGAGCCCAGTGGCATGGTGGCCTGTCACCAACTAGCACTGTTCATTGCTCATGTGTGTGTGAACACATGTCTTCATTTTTAATAAAAATTCTATACGGGGTGTAAAATGTATTTTGGTACTCATATTCATAGCAAAACGATTACTACAGTCAAGCTATTGATAACTAACACATGTACAACCTCACCTAGATACTTGTGTGAGTGCTGAGAGCCCCAGACATCAGCAAATGTCAGTACTCAGTCCAGTACTGTTAACAGTGGTCTTCAGGCTGTACATTGGAGCTCTAGACTTAGTTATCCACCACACCTGCAACTTTGTATCCTTTGACCAACTTCTCCCGTTTCCCCCACACTTGGTCACCACAGTTCTACCCTCCACTTCTGTGTATTCAATGTTTTCAGATTCCACACAGAAGTAAAATTATGCAGCATTTTCCTTCTCTGTCTGGCTTATTTCACTTAGCATAATGTCCACCAGATCCATCTATGTCATTGCAAATAGTAGCATTTC
This sequence comes from Noctilio leporinus, assembly GCA_004026585.1. Lineage (NCBI taxonomy): Eukaryota > Metazoa > Chordata > Mammalia > Chiroptera > Noctilionidae > Noctilio > Noctilio leporinus. The sequence goes on along the minus strand of PVIW01001051.1, from coordinate 68,754 downwards.
CTTTTATGGCTGAATAATATTTCATGGGTAGGACCAAAGTAGGTTTACAGTTGTAAGTGTGTGAAACACAAGAGCTTATTCTTGTATTACTATTCATTAACTATTGTATTATTTTCCCTATGAACAATTAAATGTAAATGTACTTTTGCCCCACCTTGTATGTATGTAGGTATGTGTATATATATGTACATACACTGTCTGCCATGGAAAGTTTCTTCCATTGAAATCAAGGTCATAACTTTGCATCCACCTTATTTATTCTAAAATATTTTAAACTGGTATAGAAGGTGAGAACATGTAGCATATTTACAGCAAATCTTGCAATCTGTCAAGTCTTTCCATGTATATGGTTGGTGGCATCTTCTCCATTTAATAGGAGAGGGAGATTGAAGCCCAGAGAGGTGAAATGCTGTGACCAGACTGCCAGGGACACCTTGTCGGAAACCACCACTGAGTTGCCTTTCCCAAACCCTTACCCGTAGAAGCCGGTCTCTGGTAAAGAGTCTCCATCTACCCCAGCTTCCAGGGAGGCTCTGGGGGAGGGTTAGCAACTCCATCCTTCCCTTCCACTGCTATAGTTCCCGGCCCACCCTGGGGTGCTAGCCATGTGGCAGCAGGAGCAGCCGCCCTGGGTGTCAGCCCTTGCACTCTGCTAGGCTAGGGATTGGACCAGAATTAGAGATGTTTGCTGTTTAAGAATTGTACTGCTTGACTCGAACTGGAAGGACAAGTCTCTTTCCAGCCATCAGAATAAAAGAGAGGGGGGTTGGAGGCCCCCAGCAAAGGGGCCCTATAACTCACTGGGACAGAGGAGCTCTGAGAGGACACCTGGCCCATCTTCCTCCCTCTAGGCTGCACCCACCCCGTCCAGCCGGGTGTGCTTCTGACTTGCTGCAGCTATTTCCAGGAAGGGAAAGGAGCTGCCTTCTTCTGCAGCGCATCTTAGGACCTGTCAAACCCCCTGCTTGCCAGGCCCCTTGCAACCCCACTTCTGTAATTTTGGCCCATGGAGGGTCAGTCTTGTCTGTGTCCTGTCATGGTACCTCAAACTCCTGTTCTGTGTGCTGCATGAGGTGTCCCTGAAATCTACAGTCAGTTTTGGGTGCCACTCTGGATGGAGGATGTGGACAAGCTGGCCACCCTGAAAAGAGCAGTACATGGAGCGGCCATGCCACCGTGTCACATTGAGAGCTGCTCAACAATCTGAGTTACTGATGGAGGCATTTAAGAGGTATGTTTGGGAAAATGTAAAGATGCACAGGGATCAGAAGCCCAAAGATGGGGAGCTGTGGAAAATGAAGCTGGAGACACAGGTGGGGATATGGGCATGCAGGCTGAATGTCACACTAGGGGATTTGGTCCTGAGGCTGGTAGACAATCAGTGGAGGTTGGTGCATGGCAGTGACGTACTTAGATGTGTGTTCAGAGGTCAGAGGAGGTCATATGGAGAGGGGCTTGGGGGAGGCAGGACTAGAGGCAAGGGGGCCTTCGGAGGCTGGGACAGTGTCCTAAGCAGAAACTTTGGGTCTTTCATGAGGCTAGAGAGAGCTATGGGGGTCACATGGACTCTTCCTCTCCCTCAGAGGCCCTGACCTCAGCGGAGATACAGGGTGTGGATGTGGATGTGGGAGATGGGGGTTGCCCGCAGGGCCCAAGGAAGGGAAGGGTGCTCTGCTCCTGCTGTGAACACATGGGATCTGGCCATCTGACCTGAGGACAAGCACCCTGTGAAAGTTCACACCCCCGCCCCTCCAGGGCACTCCAGCTTTCCCAGCATCCGGCGGCCTTGGGAGGGCCAGTGCCCTATTGCTTCCCAGGTTCCCTTTTCAGGGGAGAAGCCCCCAGAATGGTTCACAGAGGAGCAAGCAGAAGGGTATTTCTGAACACCTGCTCTCTGGTTTCTATTGACAGGAAAACAAACAAACTCAAAAACACTTACTTTAAAAGACATAGAATACGGAGACCGGAGCTTATTCCCAGGAAAGCCTTTGGGGGTAGTGGCTCTGAGCCCCGTGGGGTTCATGGAGGCTGAGGCCTGTCCCAAGGGTACAGTCCAGTCGTGTCAGGTGCATTCACACTGTCGTGCAGCCAGCCGCCTGCACTGTGTCCATTTTGCAGAACTGAAACTCCATACTCAGGACTGACCACTCCCAAACTCCTATGTCCTCGTCCCTGGAGACCCCCATTCTGCTTTCTGCCTCTGTGCATCTGACCACTCTAGGTGGCTCTTACAAGTGGGATCATTCAGCGTTGTCTGCTTGCAGCTGGCTTATTTCACCAGAAGAATGTTCTCAAGAGCCATCCATGTCATAGCACATAGTAGAATTTCCTTTCTTTTAAAAACGAAACAATATTTCCTTGTACGTAATTACCACATTATATTAGCTGATGGACACTTGGGTTGCTCCCACCCTTTCGGCTAATGTGAATAATGCTGCTGTGAATATGGGTGTACAATGATCTCTTCGAGGCCCTGCGTTCACTTCTGGGTATATAAGCGGAGTTGCTGGATCATATAGTTTACTCTACCTTTAATTTGGGGGAGAACAGCCGTACTGCTTTCCACTGCAGCTGCACCATTTTGCACTCCCACCAACAGCCACCACAGAGTTTTTATGACATGCCTGTAAGCCACAGGGCCACCATGGGAGGGGAGGACTCAGACTGAGTTATAGCCATTCCAGGCACATAATTCAACCCTCAACCACGCCACTGCAGACTCTTGAGCCCGGGGGACAGAGAGCAGTGAATCTCTCCCGAGAGCAGTGGAGTCTCTCCAACAACTCCGCTCAGAATACCTCATTGAATTTCAGAGCCTTGGGTTTAAATGTAAAAATGTCCCCTAAAATGTCCATTTAGGAAACAATAGTAATTCCGCATAAGCTTTTTGAGTTACAGAGCTTTAGGTTGTTTACATGGCTAATCGCCTCACATCCTTTTTATCATTTCCTTTTTTATTACGGGGATATTTTCCAATGACTCATTCTAAACGGCACTTGTTTCTGCGGATCTCAAGAGACTGCAAGGACTGTTTTGCTCCTCAGTTCCACAAGTTGGCCTTGAAGGCAGAAGACGCAAAATCTGACATTCCCTATCGATGGCTGCTGTCATGAACAGCGATGTAGTGGACCCTTACTGGGGTGTCATCTCAGACTCCCTTCTTGGGAAACCGTGAATCCCACCTCCACACTCTGGCTCCCAGCAGCCACGGTTCTGCTGTTTCTCTGCCTGGCTTGTTACAGACTGAGGAACGAACTCCTAACCCACACCGAACCATTCAGATTCTTCTGGAATTTTGGGGCTGTGTCTAAGCCAAAGGTCAGCGCACTAGCAATACTGCCCACCTGTTTTGGTAAATAACATTTTACCAGAGCGCACCCCGCGTTCACGCAGGACCTGCAGGCTGGGCCTGCTTTCGCATGGCCAGGCCAGAGCCGATTACGTTTGCCATGGACTCTGGCCAAAGAGCTGCGAATGTTTTCTCTCTGGACTTTGCAAAAGAAATTTGGTCTACGGGAAAGGTAGCCTCTGTGACTGGCTGGGCCAGTGTATGTGAAGCCCTAGCCTGTGAGGTGGCCACCTTCTGCCGTGTAGACTGAGGGGAAGAGAAGGGCAGTCTGGAGAAGGACAGAAAGAGGAAGAGGGAGGCCCGGAGGTGGGAGATGGGAGGGGAATAGCCTCTGAGCCCTAAGGCTCCTGGGTTTCATCAATTACTACCGGATCCTTACGAAAAAGCCACCTTTTTGTTTTTTAACTTAAGCTACTTCAAATTGGGTTCTGCTTTTGGCAACAAGTCCCAATGAGAGCTCTGGAGAAGCTGCCTATCTCCTGCTCCTCACAGATCAGTCACCGACCAGCTCGTCCAACCTTGCCTCCAACCTTTCTCCTGAGCCTGCGAGTCTCTCCCGGCCCTGCCCTGGGAAGCAGGTGTGCACCAAGGTTGGCAGCTGAGCTGACATGGAGAAAACATTGCTGATGGGGAGCCCAGGATCAGAGCCCCAGAGTGTGGCCTCTTGCACTCAACTGACAGTCACTGCGTCCTCCCGGCAGGGGCTGGAGTGGCCTCTGAACCTCAGGTGCTGTGGCAGCTGCCGCCGGAGGAGAGGCCAGAAGCTGCCCACCCTGGCCTTTCTGCCCTTGAACTTTTCCCCCCTCAAGTCCACCTTGAATCTCCTTTCATAACTTTTTCATAAAAAAGGAATGCAGAGGAAACCTTTAGTCGAACTCTTCTTATGTGGGTTGCCTGTTAAAGTCCAACTCAATGTTTAGCATGTAGCCCAACCAGACTCGTAGTTCCGATTCAAAGTAGCATTAAAGCACATTTTTACTGAGCGCTTCTGGTTCAAGATGGTGGCTTGAACTTGGGCTTTCACTGGAGGAAAACTAGGGGTCATGTCTCACAGCAAAGACATTGGGGAGGAATATTGCCAAAGGGCGAGAAACCTTAACATTTTTTTCTGCAAGATACAACGTATGGGATTGGGGGTGGATGCCCCAGTCAAAGACAGCACAAACGGGGCTAGGGCGCCACCATGAACGTGGGAAACAATATGCCTGTTAGAAACCACAGAAGGTTCTGAGCATTAGACTCGGCAGGTACAATGAGAGGCAGGAGTAAACGGTGGGGCCCAGGGAGGAGAGCTTAGGTGGGCTGGCGTGGCACACCTGCGATACTTCGGCCCAGGTAATCTGGTTCTGCTCCGAGACAAAATATACAGTACGTGAATCACCTCTAAATTTGATCCAGTCTTTGGGAGAAGGCTAATGCATCTGGTACATATTTTGGTGCTCCAGAATTGAACCCCCCCACATCCTGGCATTTGGGAAACCCATAGCGTGATTGCCAAGTCAACTCCTTACCCACCACCTTAACGCCAGCCTGCCAGCCAGCATGCAGCCAGGCCACCTTCCACACCCCACAGAGGGCTCCTGAGTTGCAAAGTAGGGACCTGGTGAAAAAATAGATCCCTTGAGCTCCAACACAATGCAGAAAAAATCCCACATCAGCTGCCCGGTCCTTTCAGCTAAAGAACAACAAGCAAAGATCATAAGACTTAGGGAAGAGCCAGAACCTGAAAGAGACAGACCATGATAAATAGACTGACCCCAGTGGAAATTGAGGTCATTCAGAAAAATATGATTTATACACTCAGGTTCAAGAGTATGTTACATCCAAATAGGATGTAATCAAAGAAGGAGAAAGAACAAGAGACAGTTCATAGAGATTTTAAAATCTTGACTTCCAAAATAAAAAAATTCAAAACAAGCTTGAAATATAAAGTCAAGGGAAACTCTCAGAATGTAGAACAGAAATATAAAGAGAAGAGAAATATTGGGGAAAAGCTAAGAAACATGGGAACTCACCCTGAGGTCAAATATAAAAGGAAAAAGAATCACAGAAAGAGAGAATACAGAAAATGGAAACTAGCAAAGAAACAATGGAAGAAAATTTCTCAGGGCTGAATAATGACCTTAATTTTAAAGGGCTCAGAGTACCCAGCAAAATAATTGAAAACAGCAGTAAAACAACCCAATGCTCAGACGGTTTTCTGCAAAATTCTGGACCAAGTATACCTGGTAAATCCTAAAATCTCCCTGAGAGATCAAACAAATCACCTCAAAGGACCTAAACAATTGCCGGAATATAAGTAAAGGAGTTTATTGAACTTTATGCTGATTTGCTTAGAAGTTGCAATCTCAGATTTATAGGAAAGGAATTGATGCAGTAGCCCTACTTGTTTGGACAATGAACAATATGTATATGGTGTTATGAGTGTAAACACTGCTTTTAAAAATAACAGAATAAACCTGTGGAAGTTTAGAAAGCTGGAGTTGTGGTTGCAGAATGTAAATGTTAATATTGCAATTTAATGTGAAAATTTACCTGAGAGTGGGTTGAAGATGGAAGGGAGAAGGAAGAGGAGGAGAATCAAAATACTGACTAAAGCCCTGGCCAGTGTGGCTCAGGCTGGCTGGAGAGTGACCCTGTAAACGGAAAGGTTGAGGGTTCCATTCCTGGTCAGGGCACATACCTAGGTTGTGGGTTCAATCTCTGGTCAGGGCATGGATGAGATGCAGCTGATCGATCTCTCTCCCTCTCCCTTCCCCTCTCTAAAATCAATGAGCATGTCCTTGGGTGAGGATTCAAAAATAAAACACTGATGAAAGTTGATGGAACACTACATGTACATGGAGGCACACTATGTAGGTTGAGTAACCATAGCAATAAAAATTATGGAACCATAAACATTGAGTTAGGTCTTAAAGGAGGGCAGGTTAAGTGAGTTGGTAAACCAAGAAGTGGGGTTACAAAGACTGTGTGGATTAAGACGCAGCTTTGATCCTCTGGGTTTCCTGGGAAGTCAGGCGGGGCCTCAACTGGCCGTGCTCCAGGCTGGTCTCTGGCCAGTGGGCCCTTTCTGCTCCCCCACATCTACTGCATGAATAATACCAGTTTCTGTTTATGCCCCCAGCAGAGTGAAGCTAGAGAGCATTATTTTATAGAACCTGGCTGGCCATGCCTTCTCCCTCTCAGCTGAAGGTCTGCGCTGGTTGCCAGGCATGTGTTCATATAGAGACGGGACATTGCACAGGCTTCCCTGCAGTCAGTGTGGCCTACAGGACACTGGCCTGAGACGGAGCCACCAAGGGGCCTGCCAGGCGCCACAGAAATGACTCCCCAGTCTGCCCCGGAGCCACTGGGCAGTGTTTTGCTGATGACGTGTGTGTGCTTGAGTCAGGCCCAGGTTTCTGGGACTTTCCCCCAGAGACCATGGTATGCGCTGCAGTAGTGGTTTCTATTGTAAAAAGCAAACATCCTTTAAGGAGAGAAAAAAGGCCAGCGAAATGATGGGCTGCAAAGTGAACTGAAGAGCCAGTAGGAAGGTGGGGGCTGTCACCTGGGTCGGGGAGCAGTCTTCACAGGTACAGAGGCCATGTTTGGCAGCACTCAATAAACATCAGAACAGGCCTTCACTTCCTTGGAAAAGGACAGAAAATGAGCCCTTTAAACTTTTTTTTGTAGTTTATTATATTTATTAGGCTTAACATACTCTTGTTTTGTTTCTTTTTAAAATTTAGTATAATCCTGATTTTTTATTTAGTTTTTTTAAATTGTATTTTTCCATACCATTTATCTCTCTTATACCCTCCTCCCCCCATAATTACCACACCATTGTCTGTGTCCATGAGTCCTTTTCCTCTTTGTTCAGCCCTTCTACCCACTAATCCTCTGCCCCACCCCCTGCCATGATCAGAGCAGTCAGCCTGCTCTCTATGAGTCTGTCTCTATTTCGCTTGTTACATCCATTTGTTCATTAGCTTCTGTATATGAATGAAATCATACAGTACTTGTCTTATTCCATTTAGCATAATAATCTCCAGGTCCACCCATACTGTCACAAAGGGTAAAATTTTCTTCTTTTTGCAGCCGAGTAGTATTCCATTGTGTAAATGTCCCATAGTTGTTTTATTCACTCATCTACTGATGGACACTTGGGCTGCTTCCAGATCTTGGCAATTGTAAATAATGCTGCAATGAACATAGGGGTGCTAACATTCTTTTGAATTAGAGTTTGCGGTTTCTTTGGATAAGTTCCCAGATGTGAGATCACTGGGTCAGTCATAAGGTAATTCCATTTTTAATTTTTTGAGGTATCTCCGTTCTACTTTCCACAGTAGCTATATCAATGTGCATTCCCACCAACAGTGCATGAGGGTTCCCTTTTCTTCACATTCTCACCAGCACTTGTTTGTCGATTTGTTGATGATAGCCGTTCTGACAGATGTAAGTTGATACCTCATCGTGTGTTTTTTTAAAAAAGATTTTATTTATTATTTTTTAGAGAGAGGGGAAGGGATAGAGGCAGAGAGGGAGAGAGACATCAATGTATGGTTGCCTTTCACCTGCCCCCAGCTACAGACTTGGCTGGAGACCTGGCTTGCAACCTGGTTACATGCCCTGGCTGGGGAATCAAACCAGCAACTTTTGGGTTCACAGGCTGGTGCCTTATCCACTGTGCCACCAGCCATGGCTCTCATTGTGGTTTTAATTTGCATTTCTCTGATGATTAGTGATGTTGCATCTTTTCATACATTTTTGGCCATTTGTATGTCATCTTTGGAGAAGTATCTATTCAAGTCCTTTTTAATTGGATTTTTTTTTTTTTTTTGATGTTGAGTTTTAGAAGTTCTTTATAAATTTTGGATATTAGCCCTTTATCAGATGTGTTGGTGAATATGTTCTCCCATTTAGTGGGCTGTATTTCTATTTTGTTGATGATTTCCTTTGCTGTGTAAAACCTTTTTAGTTTGATGTAGTTCTATTTGTTTATTTTTTCTTTTGTTTCCCTTGCCTGAGAAGATACATCAGAAAAAATATTGCTGTAAGCAATGTCCAAGATTTTGCTGCCTACATTTTCTTCTAGGGTTTTAATTCTTTTTGTGGCAATTGTGAATGGAATTGTTTTCTTAATTTCCTTTCATGATAATTCATTATTGGCATATAAGAATGCAACTGATTTCTAGATATTAATTTTGTATCCTGCTACTTTGCTGAATTTTCATTTTTAAGGGTTCTCTATGTATAGTATCATGTCATCTACAAATAAAGACAGTTTTACTTCTTCCTTTCCAATTTCAATAGCTTTTATTGCTTTTCTTGTCTGATTGCTATAGCCAGGGTTTTCAGTACTATGTTACATAAGAGAGGTCTTGTTTCCAATCCCTGTTTTGTTTCCAATCTCAAGGACAATACTTGTAGCTTTTGCCTGTTAAGAAAGATGCTGCAGTGGGTTTGTCATATATGGCCTTCATTATGTTTAAGTATGTTCCCTCTATTAACACTTTGTTGAGAGTTTTTATCATAAATGGGTGCTGGATTTTTATCAAATGCTTTTTTGGTATCTGATGATATGATCATGTGATTTTTATCCTTCATTTCGTTTATGTGGTGATATGTGAATGTTGTACCAACCTTGCATTCTTGGAATAAATCCCACTTGATCATCGTGTATGATCCTTTTTATGTATTACTATATTCCATTTGCTAGTATTTTGTTGAGGATTTTAGTATCTATGTTCATCAGGGATATTGATCTGTAGTTTTTTCCCTAAACTTTTTTAACTCTGTAGACTGTAGACAGACAGGCTCACTTGAAGATGCTCCAAATACCTCCAATCCCAAGGAACCAAGACAAAAGAACACCTCAGAACATCTCAGAACCATGGAGAACACCTCCAGATTTCAAGGGTGGTTTGAATAAAAACACTAATTTTCCAGATAGTCTGCCCAAGAAGCTGAGGAAGGGAAGCAAAGAGTGAGGGAACTGAAGGATCAGGAAAAAATGCATAAAAATGCAAAGTCATGAACAAAGCAGATCCAGGATGAGAAAGAGAGCCCTTTAAAGTCTCTGGCTGACCCCATGCTGACAATCACAGATTTATCTGTGTTCTGCAGAGGTCACGTGGATGGTGGCAACTTGGGATGAGTAAAAAGGTGAGCAGAAAATTGAGATCTTGGAGATGGATATGAAGAAACTTATGATATGCTCACTTAAAACATGCCCTTCAAAAGACTTGGAGAAAACCAAACATTATCCAAAATTGTGTGAGGAAAATCAAAAGAAAGAAGAGCTTTCAGGACAAAACTCTCCAAACTGATCAAGCATCTTTGCTGCCTGAAAATTCCTGCTTGGACGTAAGATTCAGAAGCTTCAGCTAAATCTTGAAGTGTATCAAGAACATGTAATGCAAATTTGGAGAAAATCCAATGAAATGAAGCTACATTGCTTAGAGATAGAGAAGAAATGTCCCAAAGTGCATAGAAACATGAACTACACTTATCAGAAGGACAAACTCTACACAAAGGCACAAACCGGAAAGAACCAATTCCTTCTATCGAAATCAGATTTTCTTCTATGAGGAAAATGCTAAAGGAAGTTGGACAGTAGCTATGTGGCCAGAGAGAAAGCGCTAAGAGCTAAGAAAAAAAATCCGATGACCAATACTGGCTAAAGTCAAGTTGAAGTAATTTTCAACCTTTTCCATGTGGCCATTTTGGCCCTGCTGTTCCCCATGCGGCCCCATGGCTGGAAGGAAGTGTCAGAGGTTCCGGGGGTTATCAGAGTCACAGGAGAGTGGAGGGCTAAGCCCTGAAGGCTTGGGGATCTGGGGTCTCAAGCAGATTCAATTCACATTTCTCAGCAAGGCATTTGCCTGGGCTTTTTCTCTGTTAAAGTAATTGTTTCATCTTCTTAGTTTAACTGCTGTTATTTAATTGATGCTATCAATGCTCTTATTAAAGCTTGATAGCATTCAAAAAAGGTAATAGCTACCAAAAGCACTGAAAATGGATTTGTTTTAGAAAGTGCTTCTGAGAAGGGAGGGGTCTGGGTCATCCAAAGCTTGAAGAGCAATTAATGCCAATGGCTCTGGGGCTCATCCCACACCCTATCTCCCCACTTCCCTCCACGTCATCCTCCCCACCCCAATGCTGGGAGCCTGGGGACTGTGTTCTGCTACTGCTTGTGTTTGTAAATGCTCCCATAATGGTCCCTGTCATATTTCCACCACCTGGCTCTTAGCTGCTTGTGTCTCCACGCCCCCTTTGCACAAAGGAGCACTCCTGCAAAATTGGATTTGGGACTGTGTGCCTGTCACCTGGAGAAAAATTAAGTTGTAAAAAACCGTTCATTGAGTTTCTACTGTGTGACAGGCATGGTAATGGGTACCGAAGATAGAAAAGTAAACAAATAATGGGAACTAAAACATGTTTCGGATGATTGGAAAATCTAAGATCTGTTTCATTCACCAAAGGAAATCAGCGACTTCATCTCAAACACCTGCCTGGTCTCCCACCTCGCACCCTTTGCCTCTCTGTGGAAGGAGTTCTCTGCTAGGGACCCAGGGTGAGGGCTTTGAAAGCAACCAAACTTGTCATCTGTGTGTATCTTCAGCTTGCCTTGAAGAAGCGCCGAACGAAGATGCTCAGAGATGTGTTGTAGCCGGAGCTTCAGGCTGATAATGTGTTTAGTTAGTATCACAGGAGGGGTGTACACCATGCAAAGACAGAATTTGGGTTTGCCGTGTTATTTTTTGAAATCTGAGTAGCTCGCTGTCCTTTTAAGCTTGAACACCCTTTCAAAATAAAACCAAAAGCAAAACAAACACAATCCCGGCCATTTTTGTTCTGGAAGAGCAGAGTCAGTTGGGGTCAGAGGGGCCAAAGTGTTGAATTCAAGCCCTGTGTTCCGTGTCTGGGAATTTGTCAGATCCCTGGGGGCGGGGGGCAAGGACTCCATTTTCTTTACCCCAGAACCCCTTGTATTTGGGTAGTGCCAGGAACATAGTAAGTGCTCAGAAAATGATTGTGAATAAGAAGTACTTTGTGTCAACAAAGAATGCAACAATAAGTTTATCTCTCAGTTCTAAGATCTGTTCTTGAATACATAAAACGTGTAGCCCCACCCCCTCCTCCCCTCAAAAGCTGAGCGAATGAACGGATAGACAATGACACCCTTATGCAGCAGGGAAGTCTTGCTGCAGTGAGGGTGGACATTTCAACGACAAGCCCTCTTCTCCGCAGGAAACTACATCTCAGGCGGATGGAAAACCACATCCAGTGAAACAGCAGGACAGCCTCTGCTTTATTGTCAACATCACTTCAACAAAATTAATTTCCTTTGGGGTTTTTGTTTCTATATTTTAATGGTCTAATATAGTGCTCAATGCACATGAAATAATGGGTTTCTTCTCTGATTTTTCCATCTTGCTTTTTTCAGTAAGCGACTGATGGATCAATGGTTTGCTATGGATTCCCTTCACGTCTCCCCCACCCCACAGTGGTCTAATTTTAGTATGCAGGGAGCTGGATTGAACCAATGCAAAGTACACGCTCAGACCCGGGAATAAGGCACCGGTGTTCCAGGGTCATCTGTGACCAGCTTCAAAATACCTGTTACTGATGGGCTGGAGGCTGGGGTTACCAGGGGGCATCAGGGTCAGAAAGGGCTTTGAAAAGGGAAAAAATGGCCAGGAGCCCCATCCTCCTGGCTTGAGTGCACCTGTCTCTATGAAGTGACATATTTCGCTGCTCATGTTCTGTACCGATCCCACCCACACAATTGTAGAGAGGCAGGGGTAGTGTTTTATTCAAGTTACAGATGAAAATTTCATCTGCCCTTATGGGTCGGAGGAAAAGATTTAACCTTGGGCCCTCTGTTTTCCCCATCTGTAAAATGGGACTCTTAATGTTCATCTGCTGGAGGAAGCAGAGAAGTGCCTTGGCAGACACTGGCCTCACAGCACTGACCTCCTCATCTACTGCACAAAGACCTAGAGCCACAGCTAAGCAGTTTCCCTGCTGCTGTGTTCTCAGCTTCTGGGGGTGGGGGCTGCTCCCTGCTCTGCTGAGGACCCTTCAGAGCAATGTTTTCTGGGCACTGCTAAAAACATAGGGGATACAGCGCAGCACAGAGACACAGGGGCATTGAGCTGGAGGCCCATCCATCCTGCTTCATGGACATAAATTACTGACCAGATGCAGGCATTTCCCCTTTCGGTCATCATCCTAACAAGGGGGGAGCTTTTATTTTCTAAATGATATATTGATCCAATAAAATGATTATTGCATCATCTTTCATTGCCCATCACCACTCACAATAGGAGAGGCATTATAGGGGAAATGAACGCTCCCTCTGGAATGGGGTATGCAGGTATGTGGGTTTGTGTGTGTGTGTGTGTGTATGTGCATGAGAGAAAAGAGTGTGTGTGCATGTGTGTGTAAAGATTTCTGACAGAGGAAGATAGGGACTTCCATTAATATTAGCTGATGGAGTTTCAGCACTCACACACAGATTCAAGCATCTCTCCTGGGACCTTCCACAGGGGGTTGCAGTGGAAATTAGATGCTGTTAGGGAAAGGCGTGGAAAGGATATAGTACACCAAGGACTAAAGGACTCTTGCCAGACTCAATATGTCTGTCTTAAAATAGGAAGGATCTATAATGTGGAATTTTGTGCGTCTGGTGCATGCCACGCCGGGGAAAGGAGCTAAGGAATGGGTTCTCACACCCTTAACACATTGTTGGCTGACAATTTCATACAAAAGCTAATGCAAGGGCAAGTACGGGTTAACTCGTTATCTGTCAACAACGTCTGGGCTTGACAGCACAAGTGTTTCCATGACTGGTCAGCAGGGAGGAAAAGGGCGCTCTTTAGCAATCTTCGGGGAGAATGTCCCTCGCTCCAGAACTAAGTAAGGTAGCTACAAAGATCAGAGGAAGGTGTCTTCTCTGGGGGCAAGTTATCGGGGAGCTAATGGCCTTGAGTCAGGTGGCTCTGTGTCCCTCTGCCCCTCTACATTGACAGAGGGCTGGGACAGGGTAGGGTGGTGGACTTGTGAATGGGGCCCCAGCACAGCCCTCAACTGAACCGCCTGGTCCTGAAAACGGCTGTGTCTGAGCCCTCAATTGCTGCTCTGGGTCCTAGAGAGCTGACGACACTAACAGAGGGGCCTGTGGGGACAGTTGCACTCTTGAATGGACTATTTCTCAGAGTGCTAACAGTCCACCAGGAGACCTTGAGCTACCAGAGAGCTCTGGGAGAGGGAACACACTCAAGCAACCAAGCCCCAGCCTCAGGGACAACAGCTTTCTGTGCTGGGGAATGCCCAAGGCAGGCTGAGCATGTGCAAGCCCAAGTACACACACACACACACACACACACACACACACACACACACATGAGCTCTTGCAGAAGGCAGAGCTATTTCATAGGATGAAGTGGTTATTCTGGGAAAAGGTCTGCAACAAGTTAGACTTTCTCACCCTTGTGGTTTAGTGCTCTTTTGAAGCTGGATTGCACATGAGGTGGCTCATGATGGCTTTAGTCACTCAGGTCCCCGCCAGCTTGCATGGTTTGTACCTGGAGTTCCCCTAAGTGGAGGGAGCTGTGAGGGCAAGGTTGTCTCTTGGGGGAGCTTGGGCCTCATAGACTTGGGTGCAGCCTGGTGAGTCACAGAGCTCATGGAGTCTTTGGGGACCCCTTATCTCCTAAATTCTCATGGACTAGTCTTACATTCAAGTGTATGATACTGTTGGGACACAACAGTGCAGAAGGCACACCAATACAAGTTTAGATGAGAAACTGCCCCTGCCTGGGTCCGTTCAACTTTGTAACACTTATCAGCTGTCAGGCCCATGTGACTCTGCCCCTTCAGGATGCTGCCTGCCCCTCAGACAGGGGCAGAGGAGGGGCAGGTGGCCATAGGGACCCCAACAGCCTAGGTACCACTGACTTTCAAGATTGTTGCTATGGGTTTCTTTGGGAGGAAGGGTACCACCAGGCTCTGCTAAGAGGACTATATATAAAGATGTGGTGGTGGTGGTCTTGTCCCAGAGAGTATGAGATTTCCAAACTGAATATGGTCTCCAGTTGGAAAAGAAGTGAAGAGGCCTAGAGTGTAAAGAGAGAGCTTCTCCAGATCCCTGTACATGGGTTGCTCTCAAACATATCCTCCTCAGAGCAGAACTGTCCTCTCACTCTTGTCCCAGAAAACATATGTTAACACCCTGCTTGGGGCCACAAGTCACCTCACCTCAGCTTTCACCTCAGCTTTCACCTCAGCACATCTTGACCACATGGTAATATTCATCTTTCTGGCCCTCTCCAACTCCAGCTTCATTCCTTTGGGGACAGTCTCCTGGTGGCTTCCACAGATGTTGGACTCAGTTCTCAAGTTAGAAGTGCATTCTACCAAAGCCCCACCACTTACTACCAGGCCCTTGCCCTCCTCCAGCTTCAGTTTTCTTCTCTGTAAAGTGAGATAATAATGGTACCTACCTCCTTGGTCTTCTACCTGCCCTATGGTTAGGTATAGGACCAATACCAGCTGCTATTTTATACACACACATACACACACAAAGTCATTGTTAGTTGGTCAGATAGTATCACGTTGTAGGATAAGTCTAAGAGTTTGGCAGTGATTCAGGAAAATGGGGTAGGTTCTAGAGTCAACCACAAATGTGCTATAAAGGAAAACCTCTTTGAGTATCCAGACAGACAAAACCACCTGAACTCTGAGGGTAAACCATCTGAATTCCGAGTCTGTCCTGGCTCAGTTGTTCTATACCAACCGGCTCTGTGATGTTGCTGTAACATTGCTCTCATGGTGCACCCTTGCTGTCTATTTGTGCTTGGCTTAATCCATCTTGCTTCTACAAACTGAAATGTGTTTCAAAAATGGTATTTGTAGCTATCTTGGGAGAGAGTGATGTTGTTATCTGTTAACCAAACAGGGCGATGGCCCTTACTGACATGCTTCATTTTTTAAGAGTTGCCTTAAAAGCTTTTAAGAGATGGTGGGGAAGGATGGGACTTTAAAAGAAGGGGAACCAGGAAGGAATTGAGGGGAGGAAGAATTCTAGAGACCATGAGCATTATCTAGGAAGTCAGGACTTAGAGTTATCTAATGTGAAGGATTTTCTCCTCAACAGATGATTACATTACAGCTAATTCGTGGGATTGTGAGGTTCTTTGATGTTCTTTGCACCCCACCAGTTTCACAGGTAGACACTGTCAGTTGGCACCCAAGTTGCACCAACCTTGTCCTTATACATGAGGCTACTACCGCCAGGACCAGCCTCAGCAAAGTCTAACAGACTCTCTTAACATCCTCCTGCTGTGATGCCAGGGCCCACATGTTCTTCCCTCTTCCCATCTTCACCACTGTGGTTGGGCTAATTGCAAAGGCTCTGCTATGCCCCTTCACACTGAAAAGTACCTGACTATCAGTAATTTAATGTTGCCCTCTCCCAACTCTGGGTGCTTTCTAAGTTGAGGCAATGCCTTCGCCCAAAGGAGTGAGTCTATAATGGTGGAATTATAGGCCTTGGGTGGATGCTGCCAGGAAAAGGTTCTGAAGACTGGATGGTTTAGTACAGACTCTTTCTCAGAATTTCTGCAAATAATACCACACCAGTGACCTTTACTGGTGGTTTAGGGCTACAGCAGCAGTTACAGTCTGCAGCAAGCCTGGTGCCCAATGGAAAAAGGAGGTTTGGGAAATACAGTAGAGTCTCATTAGATAATGGACCCTTGACATTCTTAAAGAATATGGCTTCACACCTTAGTGAATGACTAGGTTTGTAAAGAATGCTAAATCGTATGATTCCCACACCCACAAGGTAAAAGAGTATAATGGAAGAATCCGATACCTCTTTCAGACCCATGAATGATTCCATAAAAAATGGGACTTGGATCATTTTTATAAAGCTACTTTCTGGCCCAGGTATCACATGATTAGACCTCTTCTCTTTCCTCCCCACCGCTAGCGGCTGCCTTTCTTTTCAGCCAGTTTTCCACAAAGAAGCACAGGCTTTCTCACCTCCCCTGTGTTCCTGCCTACGGATGACAAATGGAGAGCAAAGCCACCAGCCACGCGCCCTGTTCACACGCCAGGCTCAGAGCGTATGATTCAAGTTCATGCCTTGGCAAGATGACTAATGACTGCACATCATGCGTCATAAATTATGGGATCAGTCATAAATAGTCAGACCCGTGAATACTAAGCCCTTGAATGCCCAGGTTCTCCTGGGTTGATATCATGAAAATGACTTTGACACTTGAGTCTGAGGTTAAGAAACATCATCCCCTGTCCTGGGGCTGCCCAGGCGAGGACAGTCTACCCTTTTGTATTGTCTGCGATTGGCTTTTATTTATTGAGCCCTGCATGAGTTTCTTAGGGCTGCTGTAACAAAATACCAAACATTGGATGGCCAAGAATGACTGAGACATATTGTCTCAGTTCTGGAGGCCAGAGATTCAAAGCCAAGGTGCCAGCGCGACCATTGTTCCCTCTGAAGGTACCAGGGAAGGGCCTGTTCCAGGCCTCTTCCCTAGCTTCAGCAGCCTCAGGCATCCCTTGGCTTGTAGGTGGCTGTTTTCTCTCTGTCTCTTTGCATCTCTTCCCTCTGTGTGTGTCTCTGTCTCATCACATGACATTCTTTTTTATAAGGACACCGGTCACATTGGATTTGGGCCCACCCTACTGTAGCATGGCATTATTTTAATGAATTACATCTGCTGAGGTCCTGGTTGGTAGTGACATTAACATATGAATTTTGGGGGACAAAATTCAACCTATACAACAACCTCGTAAACTTTTAGACTTCTGCTAATGTTTGTGAAGAGGCCACTTTCAGGGGGTGGTAAACACCTAGTTATTTTAACACTCAAAAGAGTGATAAATACCTAATCTAACTTTTTCTTACTATTCTCATCACACATGCATGCACACACATGCACACACACACACACACCCCTGTGGCTGTTTTTATTTATTTATTTATTTATTTATTTTTAAGATTTTATTTCATTATTTTTAGAAAGAGGGGAAGGGAGAGAGACAGAGAGGGAGAGAGACATCAATGTATGGTTGCTTTTCACCTGCCTCCAGCCACAGATCTGACTGGAGACCCGGCTCGCAACCTGGTTATGTGCCCTGGCTGGGGAATCGAACCTGCGACCTTTGGGTTTGCAGGCTGGCACCTTACCCACTGTGCTAGCAGCCAGCACCCGTGGCTGTTTTTAAAGAGGCTTTAGCACCTCACGCCATCAGGACAGCCGAAAACTGTGTTGCTCAAAGCTGGGTGCTGAGGAGTTAAACGTGGAGGCTGGGAACTCCCTTCAAAGACCAGTATTCACAGCCTGAGGTCTTTGGGGA
The DNA here is from genome assembly GCA_004026585.1 of Noctilio leporinus. Lineage (NCBI taxonomy): Eukaryota > Metazoa > Chordata > Mammalia > Chiroptera > Noctilionidae > Noctilio > Noctilio leporinus. Next base: position 51,032 of record PVIW01001051.1, on the reverse strand, counting down.
GAATGGAGACGAGAATATTCATCCTCTTGACCTGCGCCCTGTGAATCTGTCCTTGGAGAGAAGGAATCTGATCACCCCAAAGAATGACCGAGTCCCACAAACCGCAGGGAGATGGAAACCGGGCACCTCTGCTGTGCAGACAGCCCCGCCCGCCTGCCCACTTGCTGCCATGAATGAGCACTGAAACCAAAGCTGTCTAGGCTTCAAGATAAGTCTGTCCCTGCTCTTTCTGCTTTTTGGTCTCTGAGGCCAAGAAGACACAAGCCCTTTTTAGGAATTCCCTTCTGGAACTGCTGTTCCAGCCACAGTGCTGGGCTGGGCCCAGTTCAGGGAGCAACGGTGCCTCTGTCCGAGGCTTCGCCACGGCCTGCACATCCTGAGGATGTGGAGGAGAGACCACTGGGACAGGTCGCAGTCTAAGAAAGGCACTTGGTGGTTAATGTTCTTCCTCAGCCTCAAAACCCTGTTGCCCAGAGGAAGTGATAGATTCTTTGGTTTGCCCTCTTCAACCCCTTGGTTTCCATTTTCCTCCCATTCATAGCTGTGCTGCCAGCAAGTCCAGAGCCAGGACAGCCTCCAAACCCAAGAGCAGCTCCTTCTTCAAAGGCAGTCAGGAATACTGAAGACTTCCCTCTTTTTGGAGGAAATCTGCTCCTGTGGGCAGGGCTGTGAAGCAAGTTGGACGCCGTTCTGAGCCAAGGACAGTTAACCAGCACTCCTTGGAGCCTTTGACCAAGGCCACCGTGTTCCCTATGCAGAGCTGACAGGTCCATCCACACTCACTGAGCTGATTATTTCCTACAGAGGCTGGTGACACTGGCTGGTCTACACTCACCCAGCCCCTCTCATGGCTGGGGGACAGGCATGGACAGGAGCCAATCAGGGTGCTCAAGGTGATATCAGACACAGAGTCTCAGCATTCTCTCAATGGCTCAGTCACAGGTTTAGGGTAGGAAGGACTGAACTGTAGGTGTGCCCCTGTCCTGTGTTCCTTCAGGTGTTGTCATGGACACAGTCTCATTGATCTTCACAATCACCTGCAGAGCAGGTCAGATCACCATCATTTTACACAGGCAACCAAACAAGGCTCTGGAATCAGTGGGAGCCTTAAAATTGGTCACTGACCACAGCACGTCAGCATTAAAAACAAACAAATAAAAGACATGACACTATTTTGGAAATCGCCGAGAGCTTCTCTCCTAGAACAAATTTTGGCCAGGTTGCTCTGAAATCCATCTAGGCCTTGACTTTTGGGTACTATATTATGTCTGCCTTGTCCAGTTTTAGCAAGACCCTATTAAGTCAGTTTAACTGGAAACCCCACCATCCCACCTCCATTGTCTGATCGCCCTCCAATCTGATCAGTTTCTTCATCCCCTCGACTGCCCCACGCACTGTCTGGTCCCCTTGGCCTGCCTTCAGCACGAATCTGGTTAGGTCGGTTTAGTCAGGATTCCCCATTTCCCCTGAGGTTTCCTCTTAGTAATTTTCCATCCAGCGAGCCCACCCTGCTCCTTGGCTCTAAATTTCCACTTTTCCTTGTTGCATCTGCGGTGGTGACCACTCACTTCCCCACGGCAAGTCCCCCTTGCACTGGTCCCTTTGCTATTGCATCAGTATGGTTGGTCTTCCTGTTCTTTCACAAGTGTTGAGTGATTCTTCCTTTTTTTCTTTTTTTTTTGGTTTTAAAACTTTATTTGACAATCAACAGTTAGTTTTCATCCATATTAACTGTTTGTAAATTTTTGAAAGTGGTAACAGGTACGTAGGTGACCAATGTATAGAGCTTGTTTGGTGAATCTTCATCCTCATTACGTTTTCTGGACAATCGAACCTGGGTGCGGTATGGGACATTCCTTATTCCTTTGGCCCAGACAGCTTTGTTGAGCCTGGTGTCAATGCGCACATCTGGAGTTCCCATCTCCTTCATGGCAAACTTCCGGATCTCTTTCAGTGCCCAAGGGGCATGTCTCTTAAAACCCACTCCATGGATGCGCTTGTGGATGTTGACGGTGTACTCTCTGGTCACAACTTCGTTGATGGCAGAACGGCCCTTCTTTTCCTCGCCACCCTTCTTCGTGGGCGCCATTACGCCAGGCCCAAGTTGGAAAAGCTGATTCTTTCTTAACCCCTAGGAAATGACACCCCAGGGTCTTCTGGGGCAGGACAGGAGGAGGTACCCCCTGCTGGGGTAACCATCCCCAGCCTGGGTGTTCTTGGCCCATGGAAGCTCATGGGAACCTTCAGCGAGTAGGCTTATCACTGTCATTGGCTGAGGAGCCACCCAGGGAAGGGAAGCATCTGCTAAGCATTTCAAAGCAGCAGCAGCTTTTGTGAACAGATGCGCTGTATTTGGAAGGGTCCTCATAAAGCCCTGAAGAGAATTCCTGGGGCTTTCTGTGTGGGTGACTTAGGTGGAACTATGCACACGGGGTGTCAGTATCTGAGAAGTGGGAGGAAATAGAACAATTGGATGCCACGCTGTTCCCCTTCCTCCCTCTCCACATGTCCTTTTATAGCCAGTTAAAAAAGGGATTTAATATTATTTAGTTGAACAAAGAAAAGCCATCTGGGCGTTGATGCCAACTTTTCTCCTGTCCTGAGAGCTTATGGAGTGCCTGCTATTAAGGGGGAAAAAAAATCAGCTAACACACTAAAACTAGACAAAACCCGCCCACCCTGGGACCTCTGTGGTACTTGCTCTGCCAACACCAACTCCCTCATGATAATGGGCGCCTGGGTGGCCACGCCTACAGCCCAGGCATTTTTGAGGCTCCTGGGAACTGTGTGTGGGGCGACCTCGGTTTTGTAGTCCTTCTGTGCCCAGGCACAGGGTTGCAGGAGGCGAGGACAGTGGAGTAGGAAGGTCAAAGACATAGCAGTACCATGCGGTTTAGAGGGCACATACCCTAAAGCCTCCACACAATCAGACACCCAAGTATTCACATATCTGCCCAACAGCAGGCCTATTTTTGTATGGCCCTGGGGGTAAACATATTTCTGTTTCATTTTTAAATAGGAAAAAATCAAAAGAAGAATAGTATTTTGTGGCAGGTGAAACATATGCAATTTAAATTTTAGTGCCCATAAAGTTTTATTGGAACACCATTGGTTTGTCTACCTATTGGCTGTGACTGCTTCAGCACTATAATAGCAGAACTGAGTAGTGGTCACAAAGATTGTAGGGCTCACAGACCCCAAAATATTTATTACCTGGCCCTTGGCAGTGTTTGTTGACCCCTGGCTAAGAGGGGTTTAAATTCTGGTGCCAACACTTACTGATTACATGACTTTGGGCTAGTTCTTTAGTCTTTCCAAGCCACAAGTTTCTGATCTGTAATAGAGATACTAATCACACCTGTATTTTGAGGGTGTTAGGATTACCAGTGGCGGAAGATGAAGAGAAAGTACTTGGCAAAAAGCCTGCTGCAGGATAAGTGCACAGTAATGGTTTGCTACTGATACTCTGTTTGTAAAGCTTCTCAAGGAAAAGTTTGGCACCTGTGATGAGGACTTCTGGTTTGTTAACCCAATGGATCCAATGTCTATGCTACTTTAGGGCTGGAATAGCTAAATACTTGCTTTCGCAGTCTCCTTTGCATCCAGGAATGGCCATGTGACACAATCTGGCCAATAAGACATAAATGAAAGTTTTCTCTGATTTTTCTGGGAAAGCTTTTGATTTCCCAATAAAAGGGATGGCATAGTGGAACACCACCAATGTTCCATCTCCCTGCCTTGACTATAGATGTGATGTCTGGAGCTGGGGCAGCCACATTGGGCCAATGAAATTGTGACCAATAGAATTAGAGAGCATTTTCCCTGACATCCCTGAGTCAATGTATCAGCTACCCAGGTTCAGGTTTTCTATTATTTGACAAAAATAAAAACCTGTTTGTTTAAACCACCTTAAGTCAGGTTTTTCTGCTACTTGTAATTGAAGACATTTGTGATTGTTACCTTCTTTTGGGTGTTGAGTGGAATGCAGAGAAACCATGTGCCAGAAGGGAAGGCTTCTGAGAGGAAATCTGAGGAGACTACTAGATACAGGAATACAAAGGTGTACCTTTTGAGACATCCTGTTTAAAGACACAAGACCCACAGAAGAGAGGCCAGAGCTCAGAGCTCTGACAAAGCCGAATGGCAGAGCAGGGAAAAATGAAGAAGATTCTCGCTTTTACTCAGTAGAGTGGAGCTTATAGGGAAGAACAGGGCCTATGAGCCTTCCTGAGGCTGCTAAGAGGGAGAGAAAGCTAATTAATAAAATATATACTGTTCTCCTAATTAAAATTTATAAAATTCTAGAAAACACATGTATGCTGTATTCCTCCTTAGAGTAAATTAGCAGTCTGAAGAAAGTTCATCCGTCTGATCTAAGCAGCTCTAAGAGTCAGTTCCCTCCTGAACTGGACTGACCCCTCAGATTTCCAAGAGTGTGCAGTGCCGCATTCATGGGAGGGGGGCTGGAGGGAAGTAGCCATATGAGATGGGACGTAACCACTTCCCAGCCATCATTGCAAGTTGTTGGTTCTCCAGGGGCTAATCTGGGAAGGCTTTGTCAAGGCCAGGGGTTTTAGTTTAAATTTCGAGCTTCTTGTATATTTTCTGTTTAGAGAGGTGATATGTGTTCACATTTTAATGATACAGAGAGTTATAAAGAAGAAAGGAAAATCACTCTGAAATCCCCACCCTCACCTGGCAACCACAGTGTGCAGGCCCCACAATGGGCATATACACATGCGTAATTAGAACTTCTGTACAAATGGGGTCCCACTATGCCGAATGCATTTTCCTTTTATTCTCTCCTCTCTCTCTCTCTCTCTCTCTCTCTCTCTCTCTCTCTCTCTCGCATCCTATTTTTATTTGTGAAATTTTTTTCTTATTGGTGACTGTAGTCATGCATCATCCTTCAGGTTGTGCACATCACATTTCTTGGCACGGCTCCCTTTGAATGGGGTTGGAGGAACTCCATGGGAAGGTGGGAAGGCATGAGCTGGCTGTCCTCCTGCTGTAGTTGAAGCCTGGGGATGATGTAGAATAAGTTTTTGATGGAGTTCAAGGGAGGATGTAGGTTAAGTTGGAGACAAGGAGGCAGATAAGAAAAAAGCTTCAAAGCAGGTGAGCCTGTGAAAAACTGAATGGTATCTGCCCCCTCCTGACCTTTTTTCCCAAGTACCATGAGAATTCATCCCCCTCTTCCCTCCATGAGTATTTAATGGATGCACCAGCTGGCTATGTGCCCACCTGCACCTTGGGCCAGTCTCTGGTGTTTGTTCCATTGGGCAGATGCCCTCATGGCTACCTGGTCCTTCCTGAGGTGGTCGGAAGTGGAATATAGGCTTCCATCCCTCCAAAACCCCAGGAGGCTGCATTGCTAACCATGGAATGAGGTGGAAAAATGACCCTGGCCTGAGTCCCTTCCAGGTGATTTGTTCTAGGCACACCCTCTCCAGGAAATAGGTCCTTTCAAAAAACCAAATGGTAGCTGAGAAGCTTGCTTTGCAGACAGAGAACCAGAGCAAAAGTATTAGAAAATCATTTTCGAGGTTCTGTGACGAGGAGAGGTTCAGCCTTCGCTCCTTCTGTGAAGTTTGTCTATGAGGTGGGATCTACCTATTGCCCTGGGAGAGCTGGGGCTGCAGAACACCCACCTTCCCATCCTGTCCTGGCTTCTGTACCTGTCAGCCGCATGACCCTGGAACAGTTACTTGCCTTCTGACTCTCTGCTTCTTCACCTGTAACATGAGGATGCTAATGTTCCTGTAAGACACAGGTGCTTTGAGCACGCCTTTATTTTCACCCCTCAGTGCATGTTCAAAGGGAGTGTCTGTTGACCTGGTTTCCTCCGTCTTACGCCCTGCAGAGATTCAAGGTCACCTCAGGACCCCAGCCCTAATTCTGCTTAACTATGTTAATGAGGACCAGAAATAAAATTTCAGAGCTAGGAGTAGGAGGCAGCGAGTGACAGTTCCGGCCAATGAGATGATGGACCGTAAGCAGCGGTGGGTGGGAGAGGAGGCGGGGACCTCTGCAGGGCCCAGGGGTGGTGGGCGAAGGAAGGCACCACCCTCATGTCTCCATCTGCCCTGCGGAGGGGCACGTGGCAGTCCTGCCACACAGGCTGATAAAGCCAGTCCCCAGCCTTACTGGGTTGGCGATTGGGCCTGCTCCTTTTTAAAAATTAGTGCTGCAGGGAAGAGGCCAGAGCCTCACAGTTTGGGAGCCTGGGGCTGGCTGAGGCTTCTAGGTCTCGTTCTTTCTCTTCCCCTTGCACGTTCCTGGAGCCTGGCCCTGAGAGCTGGAGATCGCACACCGACAAAGGGGAGCGAGGACCAGCTGGCGACTAGCGGACCCTCTTCCTTCAGTGCCCTGATGGTAACCGAAGTGTGGCTTCCTGCAGCCCCAGGGTGCTCCTTTCCCCGCTGGCTGCCTTCTTTCATCAGCCCCCCTATCCTACCCTTTGGGCGGGTGAAGAAAGACAAGGCTTTGCTTAAAAACAAAAACCCAAGTCCTAAAAGATGGGAGTTGCAAAGGATAGACACAGTTCCTGTGAACTCTGAGAAGGAAGTGCTCCACCAGACTGAGAAGCCGAACAGCCTCCCCTGCTCTGCACGGCCCAGTCCCCAGCTCGTGCTTGATGGGGTGAGAGCACAAGATGCCCCATCTGCCTCCTCGTTCCCCATTTCTCCGGACCTCAGGCTGAGCCCTCTGCTGGGCTTGAGAGCCAGGCATTCCTGACCCGCAGCTGAGCTCATGGAAAAGAATCTGGCAAGAGAGACTAGATTAATGCCAAGAATCAGATTCCTTCTTGCATGAAGAAAGCGCATTTGGTTATTTTCTACTGGAAGGACACCATCCAGACGTTATGGATGCTGCAAAGATTCAGCACCCTTCAGAGACAGGGCCTGAATTGGGGGTGGAGAGGGTGAAGAGAGGTTGAGCCAGTTTGCCCCTGGAACCCAGGAGTCAGAGAAGCTCTGGATGGAGTGAGAGCAGCCTGGGCCAACTACAACTCGCAGTGTTCCATTTTGCCTTAAAAAGTGAACTGAATCTGCTTTAGGCTAGAAAACAAGCATTCAACACAGTACTTCATATCCCTAAATCTGCACTTGTCACTTGTCAAAAATTACATACCTTCGTATATAGTTGTAACCAGCGGGCACATAGTTATGTTGCTTTCCCATTAAACATACTTCAGAATGTGCGTGTTTTCTATGTATTGAGATAGTCGCAGGTTTGCCATTGAGGTAACAGTATCCCATTAAATTGATATCTGTTCATTTGTTTACCCCAGCTGGTCCCCTCTTGCTGGACATTTGGATTGTTTCCCGCCTTTCACCAAAACAAGTAGAACTGGCGGCAACATCGTAAGATGAAACAGGGATGATAAAGAGCTGAGATGCTTCTGACTTTATTTTCATTGGCAACCAGGTTCAGAGAGAGCTTCAGCGTCCTTGCTCCCAAATGCAGCAGTAATTAGGCAGCTGCCTTGAAGGACGGCTGGATGATTTATAGGCAGCGAGCTGCATGCAGTGGGCTTGTCAGCATCTCACGGCATTAAGGATCTGCTTGTTAATTATCTGTGGTTAATATGATAATTTAGGAAAAACAACACCTATTAAGAGTTCTTCATTAAGCAAAAAGGCTTCTCGTTTTTGAACAAACAAAGGCTCCGAAATGAACAATCTTCCCCTCCACTCTGTCACTGGGCAGGGAGACAGTCCCATTTATTGTTAACATCCCCCAGTAAAGAGAGGCTCACCCTTGGAAAACCCTCCTAGACCCTTGCCCCTGCCTTTATGCTGGCTTCTTTTCAGAGTCACCAAAATGAACCATTAAGGGACCAATTAGTTTATTCCAGGTGTCTCAATAAACTTTTGCTCCATCAGCTGAATTGAGAAACTTTTACCTGCTCGTTCCTAGGACTTGAATGGAGTTAGTAGTAGTAGTAGTAGTTTTATTTTGTAGCTTGGTAAACTGAGGCTGAGGAATGGTGGGTGGCTCACTTGGGGTCCCAGAGCCACACAGGGAACAAGCAGAGGGACCCAGGTCTCCTGTCTCCCCACCTAGATCCTTTCAATGTGTACTCACTAAGGCCAATCCATCGGATCAGGACCAAGAGCTATAAGGAGATTCTTTGTCCTTGGGAAGCATCAAACTTGTTTTAGTCCTTGAGAGGAAGGATGTGGGCAGAGAGAAAGGACATGGCCTAATATGGTACCAGAGACAGGATCTGGAAGACCCACAGAGAAATAGCCCATCATACCTAACCTCATCTTTCCACTTCCTTGAGAACCAAATGGGACATGTGGACTGTGTTCCGTCACTGCTCCCAGGGCTCTCCCAGTCATCCTCTGTCACCCAATCTTCATATTTCACTAGGGCTTGGGCACTGCAAACTCCATGGACACTATCAAGAATCATTTTTATATATGGGCCTCTGCTGAGCCAGTATCTTGCTGCACAGATGCCCAATTATCCTATTTGGTGGTGGGGACGGCCACGAAGGAGGGATGGGAGAAAGTGTTCCTGAGTGGAGACCCCTCAGCGAGTCAGCATGGTCCCGCATGGAGGTTCCCTGCTTTAGAGAAATACCAGGACATCCCCTATTGCATCCTGTTGGAAGGGGGAGGGAAGGACCATAACACTAATCTCTATGTATGAGTCATGTAAATCTTCAGAATCAACCTAAGTAGTCTAGGTTGTAATCCATGTTGAACTGATAGAGAAAGTGAGGCTGGAGGGGGTTAAGTCCTTGGTCAAGGTCACACAGTGATTAAGCTGTAGAGAAGAGGGTTTAAATGTAGACCCTTCATTACAGAGGCTCCATTCCTCCCTTCAGGCCCCTTGGTGACTTTGCCATTGACTTGGGCCCCTTACAGGGGATAGGCAGGGTAGCACAGCAGAAGCCAGAGGGCAGAGGCCACTTAGGGTGGCTGGAGGGGCACCCTGCTGGCACTCTGGGTCCACGCCCCTGATCCAGGCCCCTATCAGGGATGGCTGCTGGATTGCTGGGTGTGGACTCTAGGGCTTTTCCCCCTCATTTTAAGGCAATTTGGACCCTTTGGCCTGGGCATTGTGTATGCATCCCTATGTGGGAATTGAGTACAGTTGGGGAAGAGGGGGACAGATTTGCACAAGGGTTTTAAAGATTTTATTTATTTTCAGAGAGAGGGGAAACAGGGGTGAAAGGGAGAGAAACATCTATACACAAGCGATACATTGATTGGGTTACCTCTTGCATGACCCCACCTGGGGGCTGGAGCCACAACCCAGGCATGTGCCCTGACTAGGAATTGAACTGGCGACCTTTTAGTTCAAAGGCTGGCACTCAATCCACTGAGCCACACCAGCCAGGCCTGCTCAAGTTTCTTGATCTGGCAAGAACTGTGTGTGCACAGAAGGAAATGGGGCATGGCTGAAAGAGGCTCAGCAAGGGATGGAGAAGGGCAGACACTGTCCCATCCTGGCTGCTGGGAGCTGACTGGCTCCAGCACACAGCTGAGTGGATGCCCTTCTCTCCAGGAGACCCACCCCTCCCAGAAAAGCCTCTTTCTCTGCAGACCCTTTGCTGTGTGCTGGCCACACTGCCACCACCTCACCACCAACCTTACCTCCCCTCCACCTGCCAGAAACAGGCAGATTTCAAGGCTGCCCAGCGACATGCAGCCAAAGGGAGGTTGATTTCATACTTCAGTTCTTTCATGGTCCTGTGCCCCATTTGTCCTTCATTCACAATCTTCTTTCTCACCCTTCACTGAGCTGGCCCTCTCCTAATTCTAATCCCCCCGCCCCCACAACCTGCCACTGATTTGCATCAGTATACCTGTCTATTGCTATATTTCTTTTGCAGTTCAGCCTTTTTTTCTCATCGTATCATTCCAGCTCAGTGCCTGGCCTTGCAAATGGTGGGGTGGCCTGTGATGTGCCCCCTCTCAGACACACCAAGATGAAGGTCCATTTCTAAGAAGCTGTGTAACCTGACTGCGACAACTTGATTTCTTTAGCAGGTTTTGTCATTTGTGAAATTAGATGAGATGATCATGTCTAATCTCCCTTGTGGCTTGAATATTAGTTGAGTCTGTGGTTCAGGAGACTGGGCTGATGTCAAATATTCACTCTATTTTAACCCCTGGGAAAGTCATCAACTCACAAGTACCTATGCAGAGGGTCTCTGTATCTAATTTTAAGTCATGGTGCCTGCCCTAGGCATCTAATCACCACCAGATCAATGTGGGCTAAGGGGATGTGAAATATTGGCTTAAACCTAAGAGAAAGTCAAGACAGCAACGACCAAGATCCTAATGCTGAGTGTTTATGATTCTTTGATTTATGATCCAAGTGTGTGCCCTCTCCCGCCCCCCTTTAGAACATCCTTGAATCTTGGAAGTAGAGCATCCTGCCCAAGCTCACTCAGCTTGTTCGTTACAGAGGAGGGACTGGGACTCAGGCCTGGAATCTGTTTGAACTCTTGTGAGACAAGGCTTGGCCCTGCAGTGTTGGCTGGATGGACTCGTGCTGGCCAGTTGGGTGCTTTGAGCAAATTAGAAAAAGGTGCCCCTTCTGTGTGGATGTAGCTCCATCCATTGGTCATGGCTTAACAACTCTTTGTGATGGGCAAACCAACACCATCCACCATTCTGTCTGCCTGAGACAGGGCAGTTGTCTTACCTTCCAGAGGCCCAACAGACCTGGGCTTGCCATTACCCGTGGGACTGCTGGACAGCCTTATGCATCGCATGAGACCTCTCCACCCTGAGAACTTCCGGTTTGAGCCTGCGTTGTCCTTTACCTTTTTTTGGATCTCAGACTCTTATACTCCTTTTTGGAAATTGATAAAGTACAAAAAATATACATTTAATAAAACATCCCCTGTGAATTCTACTGACACTCGCAAACAGAACCTGTACCCAGCTGTCACGCTGGTTCACATGTCACATAGCGTTCCTAAACCAGTTTCTTCTGTGAGTCTTGACTGCGCTGGTAGTTGTGTGCCTCAAAAGAGTATTTTCCGCTAAAACCAAATTCTCAAAATGATTAGCCTAGAGCTGAGTTGCTGTATGTACTTAACAAACACTGCTGAATTTTGTTGAGCACAAGATGCATCATCCTCAGAGAAAGGGAAGAAAGGTGGCTCGGGCTGGGCCCTAACTAAACACCCAAGATGTCACCAAGCCTGGAGAAGGTGTCTTCCTTCTTCTGATGGGCCCCTCTCCCTCCCCTCATCCTCCCACTCTGGGTCCAGCAAGGGTTCTGGGTACCTTCCCGGGGAAACAGTTCTTGGTCTTATAATCTGCAATAGTGGATAATGTGCAAAACATGGACTTCTTAGATGTCTAGCCAACTGCTTTCAGTCTTAAAGACACTTTTGTGATTGAGAAGAAGGGAAGTAAAGAGCAGAGAGCTTTCTTCTTGGAAGGGGTCCCAGCACCCTTTGGAAGCCACTGGGGCTTACCTGCCTTCTCTGCACTTTATTTCTGCACACCGTTGCCGGGGCTTTGATGAAGAGAATGAGGTGAGAGGATGGTCTCCAGGGCTGCTGGGGCGGGTGGGAGTCTCTCAGTGGAAGCTATAACCACGCCCTTCCTTCTCACCTACACTCTGAGGACTTGGAGCTCCCTGGTCCCAGGCAAATGTCCCTTCTTAAAGGGACTCATAGAGGCAGCTGCAGTGGCCCTCCACTTCAGCAGCAATCTAGAGTCACTGGGAGCTCTACCAGAAAAAGACCACAGGCAGAGAATGCACACCACGAAAATTGACAAATGTAGCAGGTCAGAGCTTTTTTATTGTGAGCTGGTAAACCAGCACACCTCCACCTAGAGAACTGAAAACAGTTGGGTGTCCAGACTGCACACCCAGACCAATTAAATGAGAGCCCTTGTGTACAGAGACACGGCAGGAAGCTTTTTAAAGCTTTCCAGGTGGCCCAGGTGTGCAGCCAAAGTTGGAATCACTATCTCATCTAACACTCCCATTTCACAAAAGGGGAACCGAGGTTGAGTGACTTCCAGTTCCAATGGCTTCTGGGAAGCGAATAGCAATTCATAGACTAAAAAAGGCACATCCTCCTCTGGAGCATAAAAGGACACCCAGATGGCAGAGACTCACCTCTGTGTCCCTTTGTCCTGTCTTTTGCTGGCCTCCCTTCTCCTACATTTCCCCTTTTCTGTCCCTTTTTGCCAGGGACTAAGCATGTCTTCCCAGGAAGTGACACCTACAATATGGTCTTTGCCCTCAAAGCCAGGTCTCTGGGGGGGCGAGGCCACGGGAGGAAGTAGATGATAGGGCAGCCTGTGACTGTGTCCCCATGTGAGTGGTGCAGTTTTCCATCTGAGCAGAGTCACCGAGAACTGAGCAAAGCTGTCACTAGAGAAAGAGTGGATCTGCTGCAGAGGAGCTCAATATCATTTCTATGCTGCAAAGTCAAAAAAAAACCAAAAACAGTAGCTTAGAATTTCTCAGGATCAAGCCTGGGACCTGTCTGCCTACCTGCCCTTGCAGACTTCTGGACCCTCTGTCCTAAGGCAGCACCTTCCCTCTGGTACAGAAGGTGGCTGGAAAAGGGAGGGTGGGCCCTGCCCCCAAGAGGGAATGAGTGATAAAAATAGTTTACAAAGTGCTTTCATAGGCATGATCTCACTTGGGTTGATGACCCTGGGCTCCTGAATGGAGAGGGAAGTGGGAGACTGGGGAATTCAAATGGCAGCTCCATTGTCTTGGGAAACCCTTTCCGGCAAATAGAAGTCAGCAAATCCCTACCTTGCCATCCATCCTTCTCAGACCCAGAGCATTTAAAACTTAATTGAATCACTAGATTAGCTAATGTAGCCTCCATTAAGATGGCAGATCCCAGAGGAGAAGTCATTGAAAAGAAGCAGAAAGATCCACACCCAGCCCAAGCATGATCCCCACCCCCAACACCACCGCCTTCGTGGCAGCAGCCTTAGGAGAGCCCTGCGCCCCGTGGCCGACTCCTTTAGACTGCCTGTGGCTCTATAGGATCTGAGGACAGGGTGATTTATGCCCTGCATTTATGCCAGTTCCTTATTCCAAGGAACTTAAAACTTCCAATAGATAATATGTTATTTCCTCTATGGATTTTATGGCATGCTCTTCTGATTTGGGGGAAGCTGAATCACACAGTGAATAGCTGACCTCCCAAAGGTCGTGACATGAGGGGGGTGCTAGGTCAGTGGCAAAGGCTCAGGTCTACCAACTAACTTCCTTTCTGCTTCCCATCTGTTGGATGTCTGCTAGTCCCCATACTAACGGCTGGAGGGGGATGACAGTCAGGCTGTCATGGTCCCTGATCTCATGGAGCTTACAGAATGGGACCATGATGCCCATTTCAGATTTGTGCAATCAATAAACAAGGAGGAATTGGTCGACTTGGGACAGAAATTTCTTCCTGACTACTTTAATGTCAACGAGCTGGTGGTGAAAGTTGTCTAGCGTGCTTGCTGTTGAATGAAGGCTGAGATGCTGCCCATCCCTCCAGAGCCTTCTGTGGACATCCCGTTCCAATCTGAGGCCTGTGTCCTCAAGTCACCTGGTCACGCAACCGGTGTGCACCGCTCCTGCTGTGGACAGTTAGCGGGGCCCCGTCTGTCCCGGAGCCCACGTCCCCACCCAGTGCACCTGTGTGTCCCATGGAAGGGCACTTTTTCTGACTGTTAAGTCTTCGTTTCCCTGACTTTCCCTCCTCCATCTTCTCTGTCCTCGCTCCCCGGTGCTGCGTGGCTTCCCGGTTAGTGACTGAGGGCCGGTGGAGTGGGGGTTGTGGGCCTTCTCAGGCCCCTGCCCTCTGGCCGGGAGGCTTGATCTCTCTTTAAAAAAAAAAAATGATGATAATGCTTTTGCTACTTTCCACAATAGTGTTTCATTGTGGGAAAAATTAGAAAAGACAGAAAAGCACACACGAAATGGAAAGATCATCTGCCACTAACCAAGAATAACTACTGCTAACATTTTGGTGAATTTCTTTCCAATCTTTTGAATATGTATCCCTACACATACATATATACATATACATGTTTGTTAATGTATATTTATACACACACATATGCATATTTATAGTATACGTGTATATGAGGTCTGTCCCAAAAGTATCAGCCATGCAAACTTTTAATTATATTCACACTGGCTCAATACTTTTGGGACGGATCTCATATTTATATCCATATAGGGGCGTGTGTGTGTGTGTATATACAATGTAGTATATGTTAACCAAAGCACAATAAAAATGACTTCAAATGTTGCGAGGCTTTCTTTGCAAAAAGAGTGGTCCAAGGATGAAAGGGACCACCACCCATGGGGTATTCTCCATGGCCCAGGGGCCTCCCTTTCAGCTCCTGGGCATGGGGCAGCCCTGTCCTGGTCATGCCACGAGAGGTGGGCTGTGGCTGCATGCCTGAGAGCCACCGTCCTTATCGGCAGGCTAGGTGGATGACCCGTCCAGGCCACGGCAGGCAGATGCAGCCTCAGTTTCCTCCCCTGTAAAGTGGGGTTGTAATGGTACCCATTACAGAGAATTTATGTTTACAGCTGAAAGCGGTGCCTAAAACAAGGAGCTGGGTGCAGGTGGTTTCTTTGGGCAGTGGTCCCAGCAAGCAGGAGGAGGAGGCAGAGAGAAGGAAAGCTGTGGGGTTCTGTGCTTTGAGGGTCTGCTGGGCAGCTTAGGGAAGACCCCATGATTGGGAGACTGGGACAACTCCCATCAGCTCTTGTCCCATGAGTTGGGAGTTGCTTCAGGGGACAAAAGTCCCTTGTGCTTCAGGTTGCTGTTGGCATGCAGGTCAAACACATAGTGACAGGTCCTGGGGGCAGGAAGAGGCCCCAGAAGTAGGATACCATCATTTTGGGAGGTAAGTGTGAATTCACCCGGAACTCCAGTGCAGCTGTGGCTGAAATCAGAGGTGGGCTAAGCAAATGACAAGGGTGACAAGGGATTCTGCTATGCCTCTTTAAGGCTACCTGTGGTCTCCTGGCTGAAAAGCCTAACAGCATCAGAGGAGAAAGAAGAAACAGGCTCTGATACACACACATAAAGCATCAAGGAGGGAAATTTCCAGGCAGTGATTTTCTGAGGCCTCCAACTAGGAGAGAGGAGAGAGCCAGGTGGGAAGGAAAAGGAGGAAGACTACACAGGCCATTATTCAGCCTCCTAAACTGAAACCAGATTGCCCCAAAAGGGCTCTCATACTCCAGTGCTTCTCCCTCCCAGGAGCAGCTGGCCCAGGCCTCATCAGATACCCTTTCCTCATTCTCTTCCCCAGGAGAAAGTGTACATTAGATATGGAATGTGGGCCATGGGCAGAGGAGAGGCTGGGGGCTGCCCACCTGCCATGTCCTGAGTCTGGCTCTAGCTGGACACTTGGATCTCAGGCAGCTTATGTTTCCATATGAGGGTGGCATAGCAGCCTCCACATTTGAAGGCTTGTTGTGGGCAAAGGCTGTAGCCCCAGATCTACTCTGGGCCTCAGTTTGTTGAGCTGTAAAATGGGCACAGGTTTAGCATGGCATCGCGATCCATTAGCCCTGGTGGGGTTGAGCCTGCTCACACTGGCAGTGCCCATGGAGGACCCCTCTTCCCTTATTTGTGCTGGTGACATCTCATTGGTAGCTTGAAATCGGCACAGAGGGAGTATTGATAGCAGGTAAGGGGCAAATGCTACAAATCAGAACTCTTTTTTTCGGGAGAGCCAGCGGTTAAGCCTTTGCCAAAACACCCCAGTGCTCAAGAAACTCAATTCATCCCACAAGGAGCTGGCAGCATGTGACTCTCCCTTCCCCCTAGGGCTCCCCTAAGAAAGGAAATGGACAAAGGGCTCCCCTCTGTGTTCACAAGAAGTGAGGCTCAGTGGGTCACTTGGGGGGATCAGGAAACATAGTCAAGGAAGTCGACACCCACTTTTGCACTTTTCCAATAACAATTGCTGTATATGGAGCCAGGCACTCTCTCAGCCACCTGCGCTGTGGCCCCACCGCAGGCATAGGCACCTGAGCCTTGGTTGCACATCTGCAAACTTCCTAATAACTTCCTCAGGAGTGAGCCTGACGGTTGGGGGCTTAGTTTTAAACAGAAACCGAGATAATGTAGGAAAGCATTTTGCGCAGGGTGACAAGGATTTTTTTAAAAATTTAATTTTTAATTACAGTTTACAGTTACCATGATTTTGTATTAGTCTCAGGTGTACAGTACAGTGGCAAGTATTTTGACCGACTTTGTGAGCAGCACTGTTGGCCTGTTCTGTCTTTAAATGGGTGATTTCCAAACACTTAGCTGCCTCTTACCTACATGGTCTGACAGGTCCCCTCCATCTCCAGCTCCTTCCCCATCCCTCCAGCCCCACCCCTCAGGAGCCGCCTGCCACCAAATTGCCATGCCAGCAATTTTCTCAGCCGCTTAAAAGGCCATCAAGACAGCATCAAACTGCCTGTACATGCGAAACCCAACTGCTTATGGAGCAGAGCCCAGAGTGGGATGCTAAATTGGATTCTATCAAATCAGCATCAGCTGCGTGCAAGCCACTGATAATGAAAGGCTCTTAATGATGGCGTGCGTCGCTGGAAGGAGATGCCTCTGAGCTGAGAAGGATGGCTGCTGGCTCTGGCCAGGCTGGCACGGAGGCGCTGGGGACTGTCCCTGGGTGGGTGCTGGCTGGAAGGAGAAAGGAAGGAAGAGGCAAAGAAGGAGGGTGCGCCATTCCTTGGAGGGGGGCGGCTGTTGGAAAGCCTTTCATCACCTCCTTTTTGCTTCATACACAGAAAACCCAGAAACACATCGAGATCATGAAGGGAGGCCCAGCCCAGATGTGGATATAGATTCTAACCTAGATCTGGAAGCGACTTTCCCATCCCTTCTTGCCTCTGACACCTTTCTGAATGGCAATTGCATAAAGGAAGGATGCTGTCCAGGAATTTGGGGCCTACTGGTTTCTATTCTCTCCTCTGCCTTCACCCTGGGTCACCCACAGGAGCTGCTCCTTCCATCCTCCTCTGGGCATGCGTACCAGGTCCCTGTGGCTGCTCTGACAAACTGCTTCACACGTAGTGGCTTCTCATGTGCCTTTTACATCACAAGTCTGGCATGAGTCTCACGGGCTAAGATCCAGGCATCAGCAGGGCTGTATCCTTTTCTAGAGACCCTGCAGGGGGTGCGGGTGGGGATCCTGCTTCCTGGCCTTTTCCAGCTTCTAGAAGCTGCCCACATTGCTTGGTTCTTGGCCCTCTTCATCCATTTTGTTTTCTTCCTTTCAAAAAAAAATTATCATTACTCCATTACAGTTGTCCCAATTTTCCCCACTTCACCCTACACTGCCCGGCCTACCCCCATTAATATTGGACAAAGGGGACACCAGCATTCAACAGAGTAAAAATAGCCCGTTCAGTAAATGGTGTTGGGAGAACTGCACAGGGACATGCAAAAAAATTTAACTAGACCATCCATTTACTCCATACACTAGAATAAACTCAAAATGAATCAAATACTTAAATATAAGTCATGATACCATAAAATTCCTAGAGGAAAAAAATAGGCAATAAAAGTTCAAATATCCCAAGCAGCAATATTTTCATTGATCTCTCTCCTCGGGCAAGGAAAACAAAGGGAAAAATAAACAAATATGACTATATCAAACTGGAAAGCTTCTGCACAGCTAAAGAAACCATCGTCAAAGTGAAAAGAAAACCGACTGTCTGGAAGAATATATTTGCCGGTTATACATTAGAAAAGGGTTTACTCTCTGTCGTCCATTTGCAAAGCCAACATTATCTTATTTCTCCTCCCCTTGTTCTAGAGTCGTATGTTCCTCTGACCACAGCCAGAGAGAGTTCCCCACTTTTAAAGCCTTGACCAGTTAGATCAAATTCACCTGGGTAATCTAGAATATACTCTCTATCCCAAGGCCTTTAACCTGAATCACATCCTCGAAGTCCCTTTTGCCATGCAAGGCACTGCATTCACAGGTTGGGTGGTTAGCAAAAGACATTCTTGGCGGGTGGGGAAATGAGGGGGAGGGGTACATTTGCATACCACAACATAGATAAATTGAAGACTTGTTCCTCAAATTCCTTTCATTTGGCTGAGCTTCCTGGTGAGCTGGAGCCAGATGCTCTGGGTGGCACGGCCATGGACAGACAGTGCTGTGGACCCCAAGGTTGCGAGCATTACCGCCAAGGTCTGCACCAGCTGGGATGGGTGGGGAGGGAGGCCGGGGAACAGGGGGTGGAGTGGTGAGAGCTGTCTTGAGTCTCCTTCCTGCAAATAGTGATGCTGATGATCATGCTGAACACTTGTATAGGGCTTTATGGTTGTAGAAGTGCTTTCAAAGACATACTGAGAGCAGGTAGTATGCTGCTAATGGGAATAATGAAAATTAGACCTATGTTGCAGAGGGAAAAACTGGGACTCAAGATGGGTGGAGATTTCCCCAGTGTCACTGATGGCTTCATGACCAGGATCTAGGGCTTTTCCTTGGTAGTCCAGGCCTCTGTTCAGTCAGGGAGCATGCAGAGATGATGATAAGTGCTCGGCTTGGGTAAGAGCTCAGCAGGGCAGCTAGAGGACTGCGTGGAACAGTAGGAAGCAGGAAGCAGCATCGGCCTCACACTCCCATCAGAGTTTTCTGCTTTCTGTGCTAGTGGCTTGTTGCCCAGGGATGGGGTTTTGGTCTTGCTCTCTTGTAGAGAAGGTTTATGTACCACCCACCACACTTTCTCACGGGGTTCTGCATGTTGTGATCACCCACATGCTTTTATAGGCCATGGGTGCACTTCTCTACTGCGTGGCTGCAGGATTGTGTGATGACCAGCTTGGGAACTGAACCTGGGGTCTCACGCTCACCTTTACCCTCCTCTGACTAGCTCAGAGGACAGCTTCCTGCACAGGCAGAGTGTACCTGGGCAGGCCCAGCCTTGGCACTGAGAGCCTTCCTGGCTAGGTGACACTGACCTAGCCTGATGCTGGGGAGCATGGAGATATGACCACAGCATAAAAAAACCATTCTCCCAGCATTCTCTCCAATGAGGAACCAGCTCTAACTCTGGTCTCACAGCTGCGATGTCTTCACAGGTGCACTTACCATTTGCAAGTGCTTATGAGTTTGCAGGACATGCTCATGTGTAAGGCACTTCTGCCCTCTAACTAGCTTGTACCCCAAATTTCCTTTCTGTTCCTCCTTCTGTCTAGAGGCTGCAGCTGCTCAAAATGAACTGATCCCAAGGAGTCTTGGGGACAAGGGGGGAAGAATTTGGCTCTAGAGTCTGGTGGCAGTGGCCTTGGCAGTTTACTTGTTTGAGTCCTAATTGCCTCACCTGTAACTTGAAATAATAACAACCACAAATATTCCTGAGTATTTGTTATGTGTCAGGAACTGGTCAGGTTGAATTTATGTGCATAGCTCATTTAATGCTCACGTTGACATTGTGGTGGTTAATTTTATGCGGCAACTTGGCTAGACTGACTGTGGCGCTCAGTTGTTTGGCCAAACACCAGTCTAGGTGTGGCTGTGATGGTATTTTTCAGGTGAGATTAACATTTAAATCAGTAGATGTTGAATAATGCAGATTACCCTTCATAGTATGGGTGGGCCTTGTCAAATCAGTTGAAGGTGTTAATTTAAGAGAAAGGCTTAGGTCCCCAAAGAGGAAGGGATTCTGCTTTCAGGCTGCTCTTAAACTCAAATCTGTGGGATCAACTCCTCCCAGAATTTTCAGCGTGCCAGCCTATTTGGCAGGTTTTAGACTTATGTGTTTGTGTGTGTGTACAGTATATATATCTGTATATTATCCATGTACCTATCTCTCTATCTGTGCCTATCTATCTCTTATTCATTCTGTTTCTCTGGCAAACCCTGGCTAATACAGAAATTGTGAGGCAAGGAATATTATCATGTCATAGATGTGTGAGTGGGACAGAGTATTTGCCACCTGCAACATGCTCCTCTACATTTCCCAGCCTCCTGCACGTTGACACTGGTCATGTGACTAGTTTTGTCCAATGGAAAGTGGACATAGTGACATATGCTAGTGGACTTCTCCTTGGACTTCTCCACCCTCTTTGCTCTTTGGTTGCCTGAATGGAGAGGACTCCGTGAACAACTCTGAGGAGGAATCACCAGATGCCATGTCAGGAGCTTGGTTCCCCAAACCATCCCATGGAAAGGCATGCATGAGTGTGGACTGTGACATGAGCAAGGAGTAAACCTTCATGGTGCCAAGCCACTGAGATTTCACTGCAGCAGATGATCTACTCTGATTAACATATGCCCTCCCAGACTGCAGGCCAGTAGGGGCAGAGTTGGGCACTCAAACCTGGGAGGCCCCACTCCCTTGCCTGCACGGCAGCTGCCTGTGGCATTGTTGTGAGGCTTCAGTGAGGGGGCACCGGGTAGACTCCCCACACGATATAGCTATGACATAGTAAGGGGGGTTTATTGGGCCAGGGAGTTGACAATGCCCCTCACAGTGCCACTGTGGACAAAACAGAGTGATATGGGCTGAATGGTGGCTTCCTCAATTGTCTCCAAAATGTGTTGATTAATGAACCTAGGTCAACCAGAAAGTCCCCAATGCCAGGTCACAGGAGGCTTGTCTGTTTCCCTGAAGAACCATACAATGTGGCTGTCTTTTTTGACATTTTATCTTCAGATACATGAAGACATAGCAGGCACGCTTAACCAACTGATTGATAGAGCAAAGTTAGAGGGAGAGCTAATAGGTTGGATGACAGAGTGAAGATTCAAAAAATAGTCTGGAACAGAAGCTACAAGACAAAAGGTAGGAGGGGATAAATCCAAGTCCTGCCTTTAGTCCAAAAAGTTAACTGAATGAGGACAGGGTGGGGGAAGTGAAAGTCCTGGAGTTCTTTCTCACTGTTAGTCTGATGAGTCAAGAAAATGGGACACTCTTTACAAATGAAGAATATCTGATGCTACATTAGGAGACACATCATGAGCAGGCTGTAGTCATTCTCTCCCCGAGCGTGGACTGAGTGTTCAGTGGATGCTGGTGCTGGGACAGAGCAGTGAACAAGAGAGACAAGCCCTGCCCTCATGCAGGTGACATTCAGGGATATGATCATCCTGAGCTCTGCTACTCAGCTTTGGTACCTTCTCCCTTCGCTTCCTGTGTGCGGCTGGATGGTAAAGGGCTTGGGGAGTCATCCCAGGAATGAGGAATGATGGGTCCAGAGAAGCTTCAACAAGAGGAAGGGTCCTTCCCTGGCATGGCTGCAGCACATCTCAGGGAGAAAAGGGGCCCGTGGCTAAGAAACATGCCCACTGGTGGTTGGGTTTGGAGCTAGGCACCGAGTGCTCCTTCTTTCCTTTATCCTCTCAACAGCTCTATGAGGTAGATAGCATTTGAGGAGGAAACAAAGGCTTCACGAGGCTAACATCATATTTTTGAATGTTCTCATAAAGCTGGCAAGTAGCTAAGACAGGCTCTGAATGCCATCCATCTGCACCAAGACACATCCTTCTCATTCTCCACCATGATACAGATTTCACATTCATTTAGAGAAGGTGCTGCCAATGGCGGCTGTGCCTATGAGGCCCCCAGCATGCTTCCGTCACTGGGAGTGCTAGCAGAAGCTGGGGACAGTCTCCTGAGAGGCCCCCGGGAACTTCTCCATGGGTCCCTGTGTGGTGGGAGGGGCGGGCAAAACAGGCTGAGCCTTGACTTTGTCTCTAGTCTCATCTGCTCTAACTTTCTTCTGCCTCCCTTTCTGGTTTCAACCCAAACATCAATTTCTGCAGGAAGCTGTCTGATGCTTGACACTGGGTTAGGTGCCCCTATTAGAGCGGCTCCTGGCCTCCTGCTCTCTTCACGGGAGCACTGAGCACCCTCCCACCAACTGGTTCGATGCTGGTCTTCCTTGATATATTGGAAGCTACATGAGGACAGGGACTGCTTGTTCCTCAATGCCTAGCACACAGTAGGTACTCAGTAAAAGCTGAGAGAATGTGTGGTATCTCCTAAGGTCCGGTGATGATTTTGGTGCTGTGAGAACAGCGAACGTCCATTGAATTTTCCATCCTGCTTTCTATCTTCTCAGCACTGAGTCTGGGCGTGTTCTGCGTGGGTTCAGCATGGGCCGTGCTGTGGGAATGGGGCAGCTAAGAGTGGCCTGGCCACTGGCCCCAGCCCTGTAGTCTCCTCCAAGGTGCTAGAATCCCATGAGGTGATGACTATGGAGCTGGGTGTGGTGGAGTAAGGGGTAGTGAGCCACCCCAGTGACCCCAGTGACCTCAGCAATGTCTGACCTCTTTGTAGAGGTCACATTTCCTCCCTCTCATGGTATCCCCAAGCCCTGACCTCTGTGGACATGGGGCCTGCCACTTATGACCCTGCTCCTCTGTGTGTGCCTGGCTTGACTTTCTGACCAGCAGGCAGCAGGGAAAGAAGGCAGTTAACATGAGCCAGATCTGGGATAGGGACGGGGGTGGAGGATGATGTCAGCCAGGCTGCCCAGCAGAGGCGAAGACCTCTAATTGCTCTTTTCCTTTTTTCAGAAGGCTGACTCCATAGTTACTGTAATAAAGGCCCATGGAGTAGGAGGAGCCAACTAATGAGAGAGCCATTGTTCAGTGGTGAGATGTGGGAAAGGAGAGACAGACAGCTGGGGGTCCAGGAGCTATGCCCCTTCCCCTCCTGCAGCCGCCCCCCCAGCCCCAGTAGGAAGGTGGAGAAAGCCTGGAGGTCACCGGGCCAGGGCTGGTGGGGAGAGGGCAGCAGGGCTTATGGTTAAGTTACATGTGACATGCCTCCTTTGTGGCAACAGCTGGTTCCCTCTGTGACATGACAAACTCCCAGGCCCTCACTGGGAGAATGCTCTGTGGGCAGATTTTGAGAAGCCATGTGGTACATGGGGGATTGTCCTGGGTCACTGTAGCTTCCCCTGTAAGTATGTCATGATGGCTTTCCTTCGAGCAGTTTACCTTCTAGAACCTGCCTAAAATCAAAATCTCCCATCAGCAGAGGGGAGGTCTGCCCCTCCAGCCATGCATAGTTAGGTCTTTCTTTTTGGCCAAATCCAGAGGAGTAGGTGTCCTTGCCAGGCTACAGGCCACATGCCTGTGCACAAGCACGTGGCCAGCTCATCACACACACCTGTTTGGAGCCCGCATTGAGCCATCCAGCCGCTCCCCACCATGCTCTCCACACCTGGATTGTCCCTCTTTCTCCTCTGCCTTTCATACCCTCACCTCTGGCCCTGATGTCACTCTCTTCTCTGAGCACCCACAGAGCTCCCCGCTTGACCCCCAACTAGAGAACCTACTTGAATATCACCTTGGCATTGGAGCTTCCCATTTTGGTTTAGAGCTCTGTACCCTGAGACTATAGTCAGGCCAGAGGCTGCTTTTGGAATGGTCTTGTGCCCACTGCAGTGCCGAGGACTGTCTCCAGAAGGCACTTGCTGCATCGAATTCAGCTGAATTTTGGTCAGAATCCTCACCGGAAGATTAGATGTTTCACTTTGGGTCACTTGAGGTGACCTACATTTTTGTCAAAATAGGTTGAAACAACTTAAATCCTTATTAAGGCTCTTGGAGCCCCTGTCCTCAGAGGCACACAGGATAGTGTCACTTCAGGAGGGGAAGCCACCTGGAGATGGGAAGGGGAGGGGCCCCCAGGGAGGGGTCTGTGAGAATGGGGTTCTCGGGCCAGGAAGCTTTGGAAATCAGTGTAGGTCAAGTTTAACTGGTTTGTCTATAGCAGGACTTCTCAGGCCCTTTAAAGTACAAACGTGTGTGAGGTTGCCAGGGGCCCCTGCTGCTTCTCATGCTGATGTCTTCCTGCAGTCACTTTTGGGGCCATCATCTCCCAGGAGCTGGTTTCATGGCTCAATCTTGGAGAACCCTTGTGCATGGGGCTCACTTAGGGCCTGAAGGACCCACGTCCTCACATTGGGTTCCAGGCCCTGGAGGACTGAGGGTCTTGGGTACATCCAGGTCCTCCACCTGCCTTGCTGGGTGCTGGGTCCCCTCTGGCCACCCAGTCCTGGCTCCCACCGGGGTGGGTTGTGGGCTCTGTCCATTCCCAACTCAGCCTGTCCTTCCTGCGCACTCCCATCCCACTGCCAGCCCCTCCTGAAGGCTCTTTATCTTGTCTTCTGAGCGCCTCTGTTCCCTCTGCTTCCAGCTCTGGCGCCGGTGCTCTCACTCATTCACAGCTCCATATCCACCCCTACCCACCCCGCTGCTGTGAGCAGTATGATCTCGTCCACATTCAGTCTTCCATTATTCAAACCTAGAAAGGGTTCTGGGCTGGGAAGACTCATTACTATGAGGTTTGCGTATTTTCTTCCTAACTCTTCAGGGCTTCAGAGGGCTTTGCAACCATGAACCCAACAATTGGTTCTTCATCTCCAAGAATGGAGGCCCCCAAGGCTCAGGGGGCTGAGGCAGGAGGCCCTGGCTGTGGCCTTGCAGACAACGCTGACCCTGCCAGGCACGTGGGAGGCCCTGGTGTGTCTCAGATCATTTGCAGGCTGCCCCTAGTGTTGCTACTAACTAGCTATGCTCTTCAGTGATTCCTCCTCTCTCTGGACATGCTGCCCTCATCTGCGATGAGGGCTCTGATAACCCCCTGCTTCTCCACAGCCCCAAAGGGGAAAAGAGCGAAAGGCAAGCAACTCACACTTGTTGATAGTTCAAAAGTGACAAAGACCAGACCTACCCCAAAAGGAGCTCCAAAGTGCCTGGAATACATTTTCACACTTGGCCTTCACAATCTATTTCCAGAATTGAGGAAAGTGAGTATTCTGGTTTACAGAGAGGGAAACTGAGGCACAGAGAAGCTGAGTGCTTTCCCCTGAGTAGTGACGCAGCTGCAAGGTGACAGAGAGCTGTGACTTAGACTTAACATCCCTGAATACTTCTCCACTAGCGGACTCAACGGGTCCTTGGACTTTGCAGGGTTAAATGGAATTCATTCCCAGTTCTCCCAAGTCTTTTCTTCCTTCCAGTCACACCCACCCACTATCATTCAGGCCCCAGATCTGGTCGTTTTTGCGACTTTGTCATGACTTGCGTCCAGTCAAACACCCTCTGCTCTCCAGAGGATTTCCCCAATCCGTCCCCTCCTCTGCACCCTGCAGTCAGCAGCCCTGGCTCGGAGCTTCACCACATCTCCTGTGGGCTGGTCTCCAATCTTCTCCCTCAAATCCATCCTCCAAAAATGTTAAAACCGGCTACACTACATTCCCTCGTATAGAGTCTGAGACCCTTCAGTGGCATCATTATCGATCGGGTCAAGTCTGTGTTTTCTAGCATGGTGTCTGGAAACTGCAGACTTCATCTGGCAAATTTGTCGGCACCATCCCTTATTTGTTAATAATTCTGGATCAAGGGGAATTCTCCAAATGAACCACATGATTTTCCCACCTCTGTGCTTTTGCTCATGCTGTGTTCTCTGCCTACAACAACCAATGTCCTCCTGTTCTTTTCTTGACTAATTCCTGGCCCTTGTCTTTTAAGACTCAGCTTACAACATAATGATGCTCCTACTCATCCCGTGGCTGAACTAGGTACCACTTTCCTTTTCTTCACGTAATATCCCAAACTTTCCTCCAACAGGATGTTTACGTATCTGTCTCCACTATAAGACTTTTAATTTCTTAACAGCAGGAGCCACGTCTTATTCATTTTAATAGTTTCAGTGCTGCTGCTACAAAGCAGAAGAAAAAGTATGTATATGGTGGAGATTTTAGAGAAAATATTACCTTTGTTTTAATTTTCAGAGTAGTAGCAGAAGAAAAATAGTGGCAGGAAGCCAAAATGCCCAAGGAGGTAGGCATTTTGGATGGAGGGCTGCTCCCAGGGGTCTTTTCCTAAATGGTTCACTGAGGTACAGATGCTCAGTCCAGCTCAACCAGATCTGCTCAACAGTTTCCCTGGTTCTGAGATCAAGGTCACGAACTCCACTCCTCTAAGAGTCTAGAGGAAGTCTTCTCTTCCAAAGCCACTGATGTTCCCATGACACTGAACAGTCATTTTGGAAATCTGCCTCCTTGACCATGAGGAAGAGCTGGTGAATAGTCATGGAGAGACCAATCAAACCCATTCTTTCTCCTGGGGAGGACACTCAACACCCTCAAGGAGATTCTCAGTGTCAATGCCAGCTTCCCAGCAATGATGGCAGAGGAACGGCAATGAAGGGAGAATGCCATTTCAGGGAACTCTGTGTGTGTGTGAGAGACACACTTGTTTCCTTGCTGCTGAGGGAGAGTGAATCACGGTTGGGACAGAGTCCAGGAGCTGACAAGGTCTACCAGGAGTAGCAATTGGCTTTCCCTCCCACAGGGACACTTTATCCCACATAGGTGTGGACCTCACAAAGCAATCCCTGCCTGCCCCTGTTTCAGTCTTTTACTCAATCACTTCATCATTTCTCAGGTCTCGGTGGCATGGCCACTGCCTGGATATTAACCCTGAGTATAATTGCCCATCCTATTCCTCACCACCGTACCTCCTGTTTAGAGTTCTTAACTGGACCAAATTTCCCCATCTGCTTGCAGTGGGCGTAAAAAGGACTGTGGGGCTCCAGTCACTGCCCGGGGCCTTGGAACAGCCAGCCATACGCTGCCATATCTACCATTATTCCTGTTCATTCAATTGGCTCCAAATGGCTCTGAACTGATTCTTGGGCTATAGAGGAAGCTGTGTGGGCTTATTTTCATTAGAGTGAACACTGAACAGGGAGAGAGGAAAGAGGAAAAGAGCAGAGCTGACCCTATGGCCAGGGTTTTGTGTTCCCCACCCGTTACCTTGCCTCTCAGCTCCCCAGCACGCAAATGTCCCCCTTCATGCAGGAGACAGGCCACTCCTGGTGCCCCAGTCTTTTGCCAATACCCAGGATCTTATTGGCATAGACTGCTCACCCCCATTAACTGAGTAACTTAATGTGCCCACGATGGAAGGAAGTCTAAACCTGTGCCCAGCTCCAGCAAAGGAGGGGGAGTTGGAATAAAGGAAGGGACTTAACTGCCCTTTGTCTTGTCTCTCCCAGGGAGGAGCTGAAGGAGTTTGGTCCAAGGGAGACACGGTCCTAGTGTGGTCATCTGAACAGGACTACAGATGACTGTCATCAACCACATGATGACTCTACAGCATAAATCATTTTCCCCTCTCACCATCAATATTGTTCTCATAGGACCAACGCATCTTAGCACCCATGGGCTGAGAGGCCCTTGGGTCAAGGCAACTGGTTTCCCTCTGTGTTCTTTCTTGAAGTCCTCCTGCTTTATTGTTTTTATTGTCTGAAAGTTCTCAGGAATGTCCAATCTGAATCTTCCTTATATAACAGTAGACTATTTCTTTTTGATTTGCGTCTCTCTGGTCGTCTCTGTTTATAACTATTTTAAACTCTGAAGTCAGTTGTGAAAGTCTTATTATGCCTTTCTCAGTCTTCTGCCTCCAGGGTAAGTTATCCCAACTCCAGTATCACAGAATCATCTAACTTGAGAGCCAGAGGGGTTTCTTTTGCTCAGCTCTCCTCAGCTGGAGTCATCTACCTTTATTTTCTGCATAGGAGTGATTTTCTTTAGTTCATCTCCACTGTCTCTACAAGACTAGACATGTGGGTAGTCAGCTTCTATGTCTCATGGCCCATGCAGTTCTGGGGGCTGAGCAGAATACTTTAAAGAGGAGTTTCTTCTTCTCTTAAACTTTCTTTTTCTTTCTTTTTTTTTTTTTTTTAAGATTTTGTTTCATTATTTTTAGAAAGAGGGGAAGGTATAGAGACAGAGAGGGAGAGAGACATCAATGTATGGTTGCATTTCACCTGCCTCCAGCCACAGACCTGACTGGAGACCTGGTTTGCAACCTGGTTTGCAACCTGGTTATGTGCCCTGGCTGGGGAATCGAACCTGCGACCTTTGGGTTCGCAGGCCGGCGCCTTATCCACTGTGCTACCAGCCAGGGCTTCTCTTACACTTTCCATCTGGAATTATAGGTAGGCAAATGTTCATCATACTTCAGTTTTCTCTTTTCTTAAGGAAAGGGCAGAGGGGAATAGTGGAAGTATGGATTTTCAGAAACGAGTTACCCCTATAAGCTTCATGAAGGACAGCTTCCCAGAGTAGGTGAAGCCATGCTAGAAGACTGGTTTTCTATCTAGGAGGCTTGAGTTCCAGGTCAGATTCTCTGGTGCCCAGACTTGGTATACTCACTAACCAACTCAGGAATATGCTGGGCCTCTCCAGATGATTTCTTTTTTTAAAGAGTTCCCATCCATTCTGGCAAGTTCAGGTGGCCACTGGGAAAGAGCTCAACCACAGATTCTGAAGACCTTGTATATAGTTCTGGTTCTGCTGCAACTCACACAATGTGTGACTGGATAAGTCACTTGATTCTTGTCTTTCTATAAAATGGGAACAACATCCCATCCCTGGCTGTAGCCTGTGTCCCTTTCTGCATGGCAGAGCCAGAAGGGTCATGGACCCAAAGTCAGGCAGCAGGTTCAATTCTGCCACCATCCCCTTGTGACCTCAAGCAACACTGTTCACTTCTATAAGCTTCACCTTCTTCTTCTATAAGATTTGCTTAATCAGATTTGCCATGATAATAGGGATTTGTTTAAATTCAATGAGATAACAATGCTTTAAAAGAGGCAAAGTCTCATGCAAAGGTGAAGTCATGCTAATGGTGTGGACATGTGTAGGAAACTTCACATGTGAAATGCTTTGAGTTCTTCTTCATCAGAAATAATGTGTGTAGGGTCATGGTTGTTGGAAGTTCTGTGTTTAGCAAAGTAGTGAGAATGTTCTTATGTGGTACTTAGCATTCCGTGCTATCATTGTCATCTTCATTCTCTGTTGGCCTCTTGAGGAAATGAAACATCAGAACTGCCCAGTTCCTCGCTGAGTCATTCCTCAAGCCGTCTCCATGGAGGACATTTTAGGGAGGGCAGAATAGGGGAGAATAGTGTGAAGAGGATAAATGGTATCTTCCTACCTGGCATTATTTTGAACTCACCATTGGTTCCCTGAAAGCTAGAGCTGGCAGGACCCATTTTTTGAAAGTCTGGGTCATCGGTCTTAACTGAATCATGGAAACTACTCTAGTGCTGAGCAAATTCACTGGAGAAAGCTCCACATGCTGTGAACATTACATGTGGAAAAAGAACCAGGGTTGCTTTGTAAGCCATTGCTCACATGGCGAAGGATGGCGTTTGCTTGTGCCTTTGCGTTCAGGTGTGTCTAGGCCTGTTGTATATCACATGGGTAGCTATCCAGGCTCTTCTTTCAAATCTTATGGGAGAGTCCAAAATTGCCCTAGGCAAGCCATATAAGTATTAGCACATTTGATCATCTAAAAAGCTGGATCCATATTTTCTTTTCTACAATATAAGAGAATATTCTTGCGTTCTCATGAAAGGGAAAATAAAGTTTGTTGACCTCTCTTTGAAGACACACCATTATTTTTTTTTTAAAGGTAGGAATTCCTTCCTTTTTAAAAAAATAAAGATTTTAAAAATTATTTCCAGAGAGAGGGGAAGAAAGAGAGGCAGAGAGGGAGAGAGACATCACTGTATGGTTGCCTTTCACCTGCCTCCAGCAATGGGCCTGGCTGGAGACCTGGCTTGCAACCTGGTTATGTGCCCTGGCTGGGAATCGAACTAGCAACATTTGGGTTTGTAGGCCAGTGCCTTATCCACTGTGCCTCCAGCCAGGGCCACACTAGTTTTTAATGTTTTTACTTATACATTATCTTTGGTGACCAAATAGTATTACATTACTTGAACATATTATTTAAATTATTTTTTTATTTTTCAATTGCAGTTAACATACCATATATTAGTTTCAGGTGGACACTCCAATGATTATCCCAAAAAATCTTGTTTCCATATGACACCATACATAGTTATTAGAATATTATTGACTACATTCTCTATGCTATACTTTACAACCACATGACTATTCTGTAACAGCCAATTTGTACTTCTTAATCCCTTCACCTTTTTCACTCATCCACCCAACCCCCACCCATCTGGCAACCATTCTTTTTATTGAAACTTGTTCTCCAGTCTACTAATGTCAAGAATTGCAGAGGGTCTGAGGTTTTACTCTACTTGTAACCTAGTAAGTTAGTCTGTTATTATTTCAAGTTGGCAGAAGACATGAGATTTCTGGATCAGAGAAGAAAGACTTTTTTACTCACAGAAGAGAACAGTAGCCATGTTGTCAACATATTTGTGTCTTGTGTGTTGGAGCCAACACACTCCCAGAGCCCCACGCAGAATGGGAATAAAGATGGCCAGGTGCCACCTCTACACACAGTGAGTTCCATTATGGGAGAGGAATCCTGAGCTTAGGGTACCCAAATCTTTTCTAACAGGCAGTAGATAGATATTTTAAAATTTACTTCTTATTGTTGCTATATTACATTCATCTCATTTCCCCCCTCTGCTCTCCCCTTCCCCACCCTCCTTATCCTCACCCTCACAGTCGATCCCATGTGTTGTTAGTGTTAGGGTCGTGGATGCTAGTTCCTTGACTAAACTGTTCCCCTTCTTTGCCTCCTTCTCCCCAACCCCCTCCCCTCAACATTCTTAAAAAGCAGTTGAAACCAGGGACTGCACTCTGCTTTCAAGATATGCAAAAATGTGAGTACTTTCTCTCAATATTTATCAGTTTTATTATATTTAAGTGAGAAAATTCCAGTTTCCCTAACCTTCTGGCCTCATTTCTTTGTCAATGAGTTATTTCCAGCTGGGGCCCTGGCTATCTTTGAGTTCTGAGCTTTTCCATCTTCCAACACAGCACCATCTAGACAGACCTGACACTCTGCCCTACAGTACTTCTGGGGGCTTCTCTGAGAGAAGGTGACCTCCTTGTTTGGGAAGGCAACTGCACCTGGAAGACATATTGCCATCATCTTTTTAGTTCTAGAAAGATGAAGACAAATTGCAGGCAATTTCAAGACAAGTAACTTTAGGTGATTAGAAGTGACGTCAGGGGGAAAGATGAAAAGAATTGCACATGCAGGCATCTGCTTGGATTTTCCTAAAGAAATTGGAGGAAGGGGATATGGAAAAGTTTTGGTACCCTGGTAAATAAAGCTAAAAGTGTCTCTCGGGACACAGACCTCTGACTCTTTCTCCCTGCTTTGACCTCTCTGTTTCAGTTTCCTCTTTTCATAAAACTGGAATGAAAATGGTATGTTGTTGGGAATTAAAGAACATAATACATATTAATCACCTAAAGAAAAGCCTGCCACATAGCTTGAACAACATGTGCTGTTTTAGTACCACAGAAAATGAGAGCTAGAAAGAATCATAGAGAGTTCTGTATTGTGCTTCTCAGCCTACAGAGGAGAAAGTTAAGCTCAGAAGGACAGGTGACTGATCTGTGGACACAACTAGTTACTGGAAGAGCAGCCAGGTGTCCTGACATCCACCCTGATGCTATGCAGAAATCAACTTTTTTTCTGTTATTGTTTTTCTCAAATGAAGCTGTAGTTTTCTAAGCCAACATTAACCCAACATATTGAAGACGTATGAAGATGTGTATTGTGGTTGCCTAATATTTTAACAGATTTTAATTGTTAATGTCCACACTGAGAAAAAGTAGTTTCAAGTCTATTAGGTTTCAGGTTCTCCTTCTGAGTTCCTTAAAAGGGGAGTGGAGTGCATTTACAACCACTTTTTTTGAAATGAAACCAAGTACTTCTTTCAAGGCCTCCTATTAAGTTCATCTTTTTGCTCACCGCGGATGTTGACACTGTTGGCTAAATGTACATGGGCTTCTGCCCTGGAGGCTGAGTAGAGGAGCCTTATTTTCCCCAAGTTCTCTTGAAGCGTCTGTAGGTATGGGTGAGAAAATTTATTCTAACTTCACAAATAAATCACTTCCTCTTCCAACATAAATTAAAAGTGCTAATGTTTTCACTTATAAGGAATCTCACACATTTTTAAAAGTCAAGTTACATTGACTGAAGAATGATTATTTTTCCACCTTATGTTAATCAAAATTAACTGCCAATTAGAGCTTCAGATCTGTATATGACCATTGCTCTCCTACCATGTTGAATGAAATAATATAGGCCGTAAATTGGCAACAATTTTTTTTTTAGTGTGCTTAGGCAGACTTATCATCAGCAAACAATTTCTGTTACATTTTTATAAATATTGAAAATAGTCTAAAGACCCCTATTATTATTTTCTTGAAGCATTAGGAACCACCACCATTAACCACAGAATAAAGAAGAAGAAGGGATCTTAGGAATAATAGAGTCTGAAGACACAGACAGAGGCCTCTGGGAGTGGCTCAAAGCCCTATTGATGCCTCTCTTTTCTGGTGGGTCCCTCCTGAGTTACACTTCAGAGACAGCTAGCTCTCCTTCCTCATCTAAAGCTGAGTTGATCAGCTTCTTCTATAATTATTTGACATTCAAAACAGAAACTGATGGGTCGTTGAGGTGAAGTCCAGGAGGGGCAGCGGTACTGGAAGGAATTTCACGTTCTCCCGATACGGAGTACCTGGGGTCACCCTTGTGCTTTCTCTTCAATTTCAGGAGATACCCCAATGTCCTTCCGATGAAATCTTCCTAAAAATAAAGATCATTCAAAATTCATTTCTGTTGCTGGCAACCAAAATAATCTTCATTAAAAGAGACACAGAAGTAGTAAATAGCAATACTGACCGTGCAGAATCCAGGTCTCAGGACTTTTTGTTATAGAGCCCTTTCTTGTACAACATGTTTCAACTCAAAAAATAATCTCTAAATCCCTGGTATGACCCATGCTTTGAGTAATACAGTAATTATTAGACAGTGGAAGTTCTAGGAAAAGTCAGCAACTTTTAAAAATATCCTTATTGAAAGCTCTTCTTTGAATTACGAGTTAAAACAAAAATCATACATGCACCTAAATACTCTATTATGTTGAATGAGAATAATGAGTTTTATTTACTTTAAAATGAGATCAAATTATAACATAATCTCTAGGGTAGATTTACCAAAGCATTAATATACACAATAGAAAGACATTCTCTGAATTTAAAAATATTTTTCTTTGGCGTATTTAATAATACCACTTTGTTTTCTGTGAGTTCCTAGAGGGATGCAAATCATTGCTCTATAGACAAATGATTCAAGGTTGGGAGGGAAAAAAATAAGGCTTTTCTGTTTTATCACTGTCCCCATTTTATCAATAGAAGCACCAAGGCACGGAGCTCATTTAATTGCTTGGGGTCCACTGAGGGGGCGGGGGGCGGTCAAGGGACGCAGCAGAATAGAAACTGTTTTCTGCTCTTAATGCTGGGACTTAGCTTTTAAGTGTACTTTGAATGAGAGGAGAAAGGTGTTTAGTTTGTGTAATATTTATTTTTCTTCTCCCGGTGCCTAGCACATAAATAGGTCCCTTATAAATGTTGAAGGAAAAAGGAATGGAGGAAAGAAGGAAGGGAGGGAGGGAGGAGCTGCTGCATGGGCACTAGTAAAGGAGGTCATCAAGTTCTTGGAACACATGCCCAGGTTAATTTATGGGTCAGACAAATTGGGTATCTGTGGCCACCAGGGCTGAAATTGGGATACTCCATGGGGAAAGGAAAAGAAGCAGAGCAGGAAAGGTGAGGAAGGAAAAAGAGAAATCAGAACCAAGAGGAAGAGGTTGAAGTTGACTCTGGAGAACAGTGGCAATAACACGTGCTGGCTTCTCAGTCCCCAGCCTCATGGATGGGCTCCTTTCCGCCGTTGCTTTTCAGCTTTTCTCCTTGCCTAGAGTGCTCACTATTGTTTCCAGATCTGGACCAACATCAGAAACAGAGATGCTTTCACAGCTAAATAAAACACCAGCTTCTTTTTCAAGTGTACTGGGACCCTGTGATTTAACAGATTCAAACCTTGACCTACAGGACTGACTTTGTCATGATGGAATGAAGATCATCAGCCAGAGGGCCGACAAGGTTTTGCTTGGTGTCCTGAAATGAACCCTACGGAATGGCTCTCCTTGGTCTCCCCCTGCTGCTGCCCCAGTCATTATCCTTTGCCTGCTTCCTGACTTGACCCTTTTTCGTACACTTGGGCATGACCCACTTACTCCCTCACTGGGAGGGCAAACGTTAAGGACTTCTAGTCTCAAGCACATGCACAGAGGAGAGATGTTTTGCCTCCAAAGGCTGTGTACTGTTTGTGTAGAATGTGGGAATTTCTTAAAGCCAAACCTTTAAGTTTGCTCCTGGGATAAGTGAACTGTGCTTTGGGCCTAGCATGTCATGTCCTTCCTCCTTGAGATGTACAATAGTTAATACTCACCAGTGTCACTGACCTGTGACTTGACAGGAAATTTTAGGGAATAAAAGGTTAAGAAGGGCAGTATGGGGACGGATTGAAGCAGATGTGAATAAAGAGAGAGGACAGTTAAAGGCCTGAATATAGGTCCATTAGGCTGCATTGGTTGGATTTTACCACCAGACCCTTGTAAATGTCTGCCATTGGCAGGTCACAGAAAGGGTTCCTATTTTGGTGATCTGGGAGCAGGTGATTAAGACCCAATAGGAATCATTTGAGTTGCACAGACTATAATGATGGCTGAGTAGAGAATTTAAAGGGTAATCAGGGTAGTTTATGGGTTTGAATAAACAGCATGTGTGTGTTTTCCAAATTGATGGGAGGCTAGGCATTAAGACTTTGTTGAAGAGACCACTGCATCAAGAAACTATGACATTTTTATAATTCAACACCAAAAAAAGAAGTCCAATTAAAAATGAGCAAGGTACCTGAATATACTCTTCTCCAAAGAAGACATACAGATGGCCAGTAGACATATGAAAAGATGCTCAACATCACTAATCAGAGAAATGCAAGTAAAAGAACCACAATGAAATATGACCTCACACCTGTCAGAATGGCTATCATCAATAAATGAACAAACAACAAGTGCTGGCAGGGATGCAGAGAAAAGGAACCCTAGTGCACTACTGGTGGGAATGCAGACTGGTACAGCCACTGTAGAAAGCAGTATGGAGTTTCCTCAAAAATTAAAAAATGAAACTGCCTTATGACTCAGTGATTCCATTTCTGGGAATATAATGGAAGAAACCTCAAATGCTAATTCTTATGAATCTATGCACCCCATGTTCACTGCAGTGTTATTTACAATAGTGAAGAGCTAGAAGCAGCCCAAGTGCCCATCAGTAGATGAGTGGATACAAAGCTGTGGTATATTTACACAATGAAATATCACTCAGCTACACAAAAGGAAGGAAATCTTACCTTTTAAGACAGCATGGATGGACCTGGAGAGCATTATGCTAAGTGAAATAACTTAGAGAAAGACAAATACAATATGATTCCACTTATGTGTGGAATGTAATGAATAAACAAAGTAGAAAGACTCATAGAGAACAGACTGACAGCTCTCAGAGGGGAGGGTGGTATAATTTTGATATCTCAGGGAAAAAAATGGAAATATTTTTGCCTTCTATTTGAAATCATGCAAAAGAAGTCTCTGAGGCAGTTCTTTCATTACAGAGTCTAGTCAGACAAGATTATTTTGCATTATCCTTTTTGGATATTTGTTTTGTTTTGACTCTCTTTCCACTGTGGCACAGTGGATAAGGCACCAGCCTGTGAACCCAAAGGTCACTGGTTCGATTCCCAGCCAGGACGCATAACCAGGTTATAAGCCAGGTCTCCAGCCAGGTCCTTAGCTGGAGGCAGGTGAAAGGCAACCATACATTGATGTCCTTCTCCCTCTCTGCCTCTCTCCCTTCCCCTCTCTAAAAATAATAAATAAAATCTTTTTTTAAAAAAAAAAAAAAAAGACCTCTGCCCTGAGCCACCAGCAAGCAGCACATGGCCAAAGGCAACCATGAACTTCCAACTTCCCTTAGTACTATGCATTGGTACTTTCTTGTCATTCTGGTCTCTAAGGATTTGTCTTACTTTTCCTGCTATGTCAGTGTGTTACTGTTCATTAAGGATGTTAATAAATAATGTTAGTGTATTAAAGAAAAGAAACTCTGACATTTTAATAAATGCAGATAAGCTTCTGTTTCACCCACGCTGAGTGTTCTTCTGTGAGTCTGAAATCAGGCTCTTCAAGGGCAAGTTGGATTAATTCTTTTTTTTCTTTTTTTACTTTGGGGGGATATGACCTTTATTGAGCTTATTCACCAGAGTGGAAATAATGTCTGTACAAAACCAAATGTTTGTTACTATAACTCCTGCATCACAATTAAAGTCCAAACAGATTTTTAAAAATAGTCAACTCAATCAAAACCCACTACTTCGGAATCAATAGCTTCTTTGAAGCCACTGTAACACTTAAATATGGTAAGACTCAGATGCAGAAATTTGGTTGGTTGGAATGCTAATTAAACTTCTAACTTGCTCAAATAGAATTACAAAAAGGCAAAATTGTGTTTTTCACAGAGATACAGTCACTGGAATCACCACTATGGGACAGCTGTTAGAGTATTTAGAGTCCTGAAATAATAAGAAATCCTGGCATCCTTTCAACAGTCTTCTGTTGACTTTTCTTCCCCGAGACTTGTGGACATGTGGAATGGCACCACTACCAGCAATTTTAGCCTTGATGGCAGAGTCCAATTCTTCATCCCTATGAATAGCAAGTTGCAAATGACGAGGGGTAATACGCTTTTCCTTCAAGTTTTTGATGCACTACCTGCCCTTCAAGTACCTCTGCGGAGAGGTGCTCCAGAATGGCTGCGCGGTACACAGCAGCAGTCGAGCCCACACGTCCGGGACGGGTCTCCCTAGCTTTCAGGGGCTGATGAATGTGGCCCACCGGAAACTGCAGTCTGGCTCTCTGCAACCGATAAACCGCCTCTGTCTTGCTTGGCCTTCCCGGAGTCTTTCCCAGCCTCATTGCCAGCCATTTCAAGTTCTGCTGAAGCTCAAATAAGCAAGGCAGAGACAGGACCAGTCAGACACCCTGTGAGATCCACCACCTCTGTTGCACCGCGATTCAAACTGCACTCACATTGGACCAATTCTTTTGTTGCTTGGTGCCTCAGTTTCTCTTCCAAATGAGCATTTCGTGGTTGTATTCAATTTCTATTTTGAGTTGACTTGGCCATCGCAACCAGAGAGCACAAACAACTCAAATTCGTGCCTTGATAAAAATGTAAGTCACATTGGACGATGCACTTCCTGGGGCAGAATGGTGAATGTTGACCCTGCAAATGGCAAGGTTGTCGTACAGAGGGAGGCACCCTGCGGGTCCCGGTAGGCTCAGGTCCATTGAATGCTCTGAGCTGCTCTGTTTTGAGATGAGAAGAAGGAGGCTTTTCCCTGAGATGTGATTCTCTCCAAAAAGTCTTTTTTTAAGCCTCTGGGATGTACCCTCGAAGCCAGGGAGCCAGCTGCTACAGCTCCCTGTCCTTTTGGAGCAGGGTGGTTGCTGAAACTGCCTGAGCCTCCCTGGTGCTCTCAGTGGTGCTGGTGTTGGGATCTTAGCGGGGAAGCAGCAGACACAGGGAGCACGGAGAGCCCAGTGAGGGACACACACAGGAGCCAAACCAGAAGAGACGACAGCATCCTCCAAGTTGATAACAGCGCTGACTCCAATCTTAAAACCGCTGAAAGTGCAGAGGGAGGGGTGGAGAGGAGGGAGGGTGCAGTCTCCCAACAGGGAAGCCACAGCACCACTTCCTTTCTGCTATGACTCCCGTTAAGCACACCAGGCAGAATCTTTCTGTCAGGCAGAGGCTGAAGAGAGTAGGGGAGAAGAAAATCAATTGTTTTTCATATTTATTGATCTCCTTCAACGAATCTCTGTGGTAATGGAGTGGGAGAGGAATGAAGGAGAAAGGGTCATCCCCTAAGCATGAATGAGAAGCCAGCCACCCACTATGAGGCCACTGAGGTCAGGTGCCTGGCCTGGAGCCTGCACACCGAGTCCCCAGAGGACATGGGAGGGAATGCCAGAGTTGGGTAGAAGGGCCTGAAATGTTTATTTGTAATGGTTGGGGTTTGAGTCCCATCCAGATGAATTTGAGTTTCCCCCTATTTTATAAATAACAAATAATTACAGGGAAAAAGTGGCTACAAAGAAGAGTAACGTAGTAGGAAAATGCACAATTTCACCAGAATGTTACAACTAGCCCAATCTTTTCTCTACACATGGTTTATAAAATTGTTGGAATGAGCCCTGGCTGGTGGCATAGTGGATAAGGTGCTGGCCTGCGAACCCAAATGTTGCTGGTTCCATTCCCAGCCAGGGCACATAATCAGGTTGCAAGCCAGGTCTCCAGCCAGGTCTCCAGCCAGGTCTGTAGTTAGAGTCAGGTGAAAGGCAACCATACATAGATGTCTCCCTCTTTCCCTGCCCCTCTCCCTGGAAATAATAAAAAAATAAAAAATTAAAATTAAAAAAGAACAGGTAGAATGACATGGACTATTCTGTATATGTAGCTTTTTTTTTGTTGTTGTTGCTTATTCATAAGTGCATTTTCCACATTATTAAAAGCTCTTTAGATCATGCATTGAGAAAGACTCCTTTTTTGACATAAAATAATAAATGACCACTGTAGAAAATTTGGAAATATACAAACATCATAAAAAGGAAGTAAAAGTACTCATCATTTCAGCACCCACAAATGCCTGCTCTTAATATTTTAGCATATTTAATTCTAAGCTTTTATCTATGCATGTATACATGCATTTCCTTCATAAAATTTTAAGCATAAAATATATATAGTTTTCATGTTCTGCTTTTTCACTTAATTATTAAACAGTTTTAAGCATGACTTTTAATGTTTGTTGTATAAGATCCTTTTGCAACTGTATTTATTCAACCGATCTAATATTATTTGCAATGTTTTGGTTATTATAAACAACACAGTGATGACTTTCTTTATATCTGACTTAAAAGTCTTCTCTCTTAGTACTTAGAAAAGATTATTTTTTGGAGGTGGGTATGGGCTTCAGATAGAAACTCCAGCTCTCCCCACACAAAGACCCTGAACTTGGCTCAGAACCTGCTGGAACCCGCCAGTACTGGAAGTTGAATCCCTCCCACAGCCCTCCATCTTTTTTTTTTAGCTTGGTTAAATGCTTTTTCTAGAGCTTTTCTGTCTAAGATATTAATACATAGCCGCTAGCTATATGTGGCTCTTCAAGTTTAAATTAATTACAACCAAATAAAAATAGAAATGAAATTTTCTGGCCACACCAGCTATACTGTAAGTCCTCAGCAGACACATGGAGCTCATTGTGAACACTCTGGACTGTAAAGAGATGGCAGTCCTACTGTCAGCAGAAGCCCTATGGGACCGCATTAGAGGAAGCTCACTCCAGGCCTTTCACAGCTGGTTTACTTGTCATGGGGTCACTCTTTCGAGCCCTGGAAGCAAAGCTTGGGCTTTCAGTCCACCCTCACGGTGCCCTCACACTGCTCGCAGGCCAGCCCGAGCCTCTGTCTTCTCTTAGTCTGATTCATAACTCATTTTTTGCACCCAAAGCTAGAACCTGACATAGGTTTTTCTCCAGGTGAGTGGGAATTTACCCAGAGAGTAGAATGGTACAAAGCACAGGCAGGCCTTTCTAGACTGCCACTGGGAAGCGTGAGACTTGGTGAGGAGGAACATGGAGACCCCTCTCTGGGCAGGAGGTCACTGTGTTTGGAGAGGTGGGCCCTCCCTCCTGAGCCCAATGGATGGATAGAGGCTTAACAGTGAGTCCAGGCAGGTCACAGCGGCAACTTGGGCTGGGTGAGGCCATCAGCCACCCCTCCCTTTATGCAGGACTAGCTAGATATCATCAGACTCGGACAGCAAGTGGCAGGCGAGCAGAGACCAGGAGGCCTGGTGCCTTGAGGGAAGCCAGGAGTTTAGGAGTGAGCAGCTTCAAGCCACCAAGTAATTAAGATACACGCCAATGCTTGTAAAAAAACACAGCTCCAGGCCATTTACATTCACATTTCAACCAGCATCCAATTTCAAACTGCTGCCTTCTAAGCAAATGACATCAGCCAGCTGTATAGAAAGGCCTGCAGGCTTTAATTACTTTTGAGGGGCAGCCTGGTGGCCAATGATAGTCTCATTACTCACCAATATTTGTGTGGGAGGCAGAGCTTAGGCCCCAGAGGGGATGGCGTTTAAGCCCACTCCCAAGACAGACCCTCATCCCTGCTCACTGCCCCTTCTCAGAAGACATTTAGCTCAGTGGCTGTGAAGATGCCAGGCTCGGGTCCAGGGAAACAAGAGCCCTGCTCAGGCAGGCGCCACAGAGATGCTCCCTAAGATTTGTCCAGTGAATGAGGGACAGGATTTTACAAGTCAAATTCACCTGAGCCTTGTCACTTTCCACATGCCCCCAAAGGACAAATGCAAGTGTTTTAGGGGAGATTATGAGATCTAGGACCACAGGTGGCTTTTTGTTCTATCATAATTAATACTTACTATATATATATATATATATAATCTATGTAACCAAGTAATAAATAAAGGGTGGTAACAAAACCACATTAGTGAAGCAGCTATTAAGAACCAGAGTTTTACCAATACTGTGGGTGTTATCTGCACACTTCCACTGGGTTGCATGTCCCTGCTGTTTCGCAAAGAGAACTTTTCAGTTTTACATGGACCACCCACTGGACATTTAAAGTATAGTTTCACCTCCTCATCTGTGTGAATCATTGTTACAATATGTTTTATTCCACTTGCTTTTTTTAAAAAAAATTATTTAAATATTTTATTATTTTTAGAGAGAGGGGAAGGGAGAGAGGCAGAGAGGGAGAGAGACATCAATGTATGGTTGTCTTTCACCTGCCTCCAGCTACGGATCTGGCTGGAGACCTGGCTTGCAACCTGGTTACGTGCCCTGGCCACTTGCTTTTGAGTTTAAAAAAGACACATGGATTATAGTCCTTTGAGACTTGCCTTTTATTCAACATTATTCTTCTAGGATTTTCCTGGTTGCTACAAGTAGGTGCATGATATTCATTTCTATTGCTAGTTAATATTCCACTTGCGTGAATGAATACACTTGTGTAAATTCACTCTCTGCCAATGGACACTGGGTTGTTTCAGGCTTTTGATGATAATATTTGGGAATATGTCGCACTCTTAACTGTCCTGCAAAAATTTCTCTAAGATGTATACCTGGGGGAGAATCACTTGCTGGTGCTGGGTACAGTTTTAATTTTCAAGATGGTTCCTTGTAATTTTCCAAAATGATTGTGATATCATATAGGTCCAACAACAGTCATCCCTCTCATCAATCCACCTAGAATTGCCTTTTATATGAGGTGAGAGTAGCAATTCCTATATAGTATTTCTCTCCTTTCCCTTCCTTGCCTTGGATAGTTGCTTGTCTTGGCATCATTTATTATATATTTATCCTTTCCTCAGCAACCTAAAATGCCACTTCTATATCCAGGATGTGGGTCTGCATAATAAATCTTGAGATCTGGTAAGACAAGTCTCGCTACCTCATTCTTATTCTGAAGGAGTGTTTTTCTCTCATTCTTAGTGATCTGAGGAAAGATCAGGGCCCCAGATCACAAACACCAGGGACTTGGAACTTGGACAGTTTGCATGTGAAGCTTGCTTAGGAATGCTGCATTGAGCTGGCTGAGCCAGAAGCATGGGTCTGTCTGTGATGCCGAGGTCCCTGGTGCAATGTAGGAACCCGCAATCTCTTTTAGCCTGGGGCTGTGCTTTCAATAGCCTTCTAAGTCCTGAATTCCTGAGATGGTAGAAGCATCTGACATGAATGTAAGAATTTACGTGAGGACAGCAAAAATGTCACGTTTGGCTTGTAAACCAGATGCACTGGATGTGAACGTCCCGAGAGGGAAGCAGCATGGTCTCAGGGTGGCTTGCAGATCGCAGTGCTGTGCTGTCACACATTAGGAGGAGAAAATGAAGCAGAAAAATTCTGCCTGAGATACTGTCAGCAAAGTGCTTTTTCATCAGCCTCTGCTTCATGGCAGACAGACTCTGCAGTGCATCTGGGAGCAGTATCTGACATGGAAATCTGGTACCAGAGAAGCTTTTTATTTAATTGAGCACCTAGTATATGCCAGGCACTGTTCTAGGCACTGGAGTTAGGCCCTGAACCAGACAGACAAGTTGCTGATATTCTAATGGAGAGAGAGAGATAAACGTGAAAAAAACACTTAAGATAATATTAGACATGGATAATGAATGCTTACTAGAGAATCAAAGCTGCATGATACTCTGGGAAGGTTTCCCTGAGGACGGGGAACGATGGGAAAGAGTGGCTATGGGAAGATGGGGTGAGGTGGGCTGGGGACTGGCTGGTGAGAGGTGCCATTTTGGGGGACGTGGAGAAAAACCTGTGAGGCTGGAGAATGAATGGCGGGAGGCAGCGGTTTTAGATAAGGTTGAAAGAAAGATGAAGAGTGGCCAGATCCTAGGAAGACTTGCAGACCACCTTCAGGAATTTGGATTTTGTTTTAATAACATTGTATTCAATTTTATGCTAATTAAATGGGAAGACATAGGAGGGTTTTAACCAATGAAGTGATGTGTTATGGCTTAGAATTGGGTAGTGATGAGCTCCTTCAAAAGATAAAGAAACAGCTATGTGGGGACCTTGGAGGAAACAGCCTACTCAGCTAAAAAGCAGCAGAAGCACCAGGCTTCCCAGGCTCAGTGTTCTTTAAGTGCCCATCCCTTTCTGTCAGTCTGTCTCTGTTTGGCTACGTGCTCATAGCAGGAAGCTTGCTGACTTATCTGCCAGGAGAGGTGGCGGGGGCGGGGGGGGGGGGGGGGGGGGGGGGGGGGGGGGGGGGGGGGGGGGGGGGGGGGGGTGGTGGTGTCTGGGACCACAGGGAAAGAATGATTGGAGCTTGGATGGATGTGGATTTTGAAGGCCCGAGTCTAGTATGCCATGCCTATCTCTTATAGAGGGCTTGCGTGGACCCATTGGAATATTTATCAAGCAAGTATTCACATTTCTGTAGAATTGGGAGAGTGGTTTCCCTGTGCTCGCCTGCCTCTGTGAACCTCTCACATCAGGGTCACTCTCCCATGACCTCTGGTTTTCCCTGAAAATCTAGCCATCAGCGTTGTCCCCTCTCTTTGCAGAGACAATGCCACAGCTAATGACTTGGTCCTTCAACAAGGCCCTGTTGATGGGGCAGCTCAGTCAGCAGCACCTTAGCAACCTGCCCTGGGGGAATGGTGAGGGTGCTGGGGCTGCCTTCTTTACTCACGCAAATGAGATGCCATGCATGCACTAGGGTCCTCACCGCCTGTTCCCCACCAGCCTCTCTCCGCCCTCTCACAGCGATGACCTCCTTAGGAAGCTGCCTACCCAACATTCCCTCTTCAGAGCTGCCCATTAGACTCTTCCAGATTCATGTTCTAGGCTGTTTGGGGATGCAGGCCTCCATCCCCAGGCCTGCCCTTGACATGCCTGGGGCACAGAGAGCCAGGACAGGAAGCCCAGAGGCGTGGGTTCTCATTCTAACAGGCTGTGTGGCCTTGGGTAAGGAGCACCCCTGTCCAATCCAATGATTGACCTGGTGCTGCTCAAGCTGCTCTGTGGGACCCCATGTCTCTCTACAGGAGTGACTTGAACTTTATCCAAAAGCTAATTTGTACAGCTATAATAGAACAGCACAGCTCCATTGGATTATATGCTAAATATCAACATATTAAAAGCCGACATGTTAATTTGTTTTGCTAGGCTAACTCGTATAGCAAGGATCTTAGAATAAAGCCTTTCCTGCCATCTGTGTGTGCACTCACTCACACACGCACACACACACACACACACACAGATATTATTTATTAACATGTCATTGATTTAGAAGGCCATAATGCTGCACCAATTTGTTTAAAATTCAGGCCTTGGCCTGTCTGCACACAATAAATAGCACCAGCGAGCACATCGCTGCAACGCATCCCCAGGCGAGGCTCAGGTGCACGTGCTATAGGCATGACACCACCCTTGTCACGTGTAGCTGTCAGGTGCTCGGGGCCAAGTGAACATGTGACATGCTGCTTTGTGATAATAAAAAGGCTGGGCCTGCCTTCTGTTTAGTAAACATTTAATTGTGGACTGCTTTTAGGTTTACAGAAAAGTCACCAAGATAGCACAGAG
Source organism: Noctilio leporinus (assembly GCA_004026585.1). Taxonomy (NCBI): domain Eukaryota; kingdom Metazoa; phylum Chordata; class Mammalia; order Chiroptera; family Noctilionidae; genus Noctilio; species Noctilio leporinus. Next base: position 6,984 of record PVIW01001051.1, on the reverse strand, counting down.
GGTTCCCACATACCCTTCACCCAGTTCCCCTAAGCTACCCTCCTGCCATGGTGGGGGTGGAGAAATACTATTAGCCAGACCCCAGGCTCCACTCAGATTTCACCTGCTCTTCCCCTACTGCCCCTTTCTGTCCCAGGAGCCAATCTGGGTTTCCAAATTGCATTTGGTTGTCATGTCTCCTTGCTCTCCTTTCAATGCAACACCCTTTTACTCTTTTCTTGTTTTTCATGTTCTTGACACTTTAGAAGAGTTTGGCTAGGCTAACTTATCACACAGCTCTTAGAATAAGTATTCTTTCTCAGTTTGGGTCTGTCTGATGTTTTCTTGTGACTGGACTGAGGTTATAAGATTTGGGGAAGGAGACCCCACGGGCCAGCCCTTCTCATGCACTAGTCAGGTCAGTAGTATTTCCTTGTCTTGAGCAGGATTGAGAAGGGAGGAACACAGAGGCTGAAAGCTCTAGTGATTCAGCTGGAATTCCCAGGGGGATAGGAAAAAGATTGGGGGGAGGAGGCCCCTCATTAAGAATCCCCGGGAGTACTGAGCAGTGTTACTGTTGAGAGTGGAAGGCAAAAGAAAGCTGGAGAAACAGCACAGGAGTCTCCATGTGACCTTGGCCAAGGCCCCGTGGGAAGCAGCCAAATTCTATATTTTATGTCACTGAAAAACTGAGATAAGGGGAAAGGACCTGTGAGTCACTCGTCTCAAGAACTAGGAATTGTTTAATACTATTGGAAATGGAAAGCAATCCATTCAGAAAGGCAGTCATAGTATGTGTGTGTGAGTGGGCAACTCTGGGTGTGCATGTAAGTATGTATGAGTGTGGAAATGGGTCGGAAATTAGGTCTTCATTCTAGACTGGGTTCTGGTCCCAGTCTCCTCATATTCAATAACTCTGTGTTTCAATTTTCTCTATCCATAAGATGAGGACAAAAATACCTTCCCTTGCCAACCCCCCAGAGTCACTGCAAGAAAGAAATAGGTGTGAATATGCTCGGGAAAACTATAGGACAGTGTTATTATCAAGGGAAGTAAAAGGAGGAGGAGCCTGCAGTTACTGTTCCAAGAGTTGGAAGAGGGGGCAAGGACTGAAAAGCATATGAGGCTCCAGAAACACAGGCTCAATTAGAAACCAGCCTAAATTTTGCACTTGAGCCATCGCCTTGACTTCAAGGTCAGAGAGCGTGCCATGTAGATCTGAGGCCCTGGACCTGCTGCTGGTCTTCCTGATCGCTGGCCTGTCTTCCATTTCTCACAGGGGCACTTGCGGAGGAGGTACAGTATATTATAGGCTAATTAAGGCTGCTGATGATAACAGCAGTCCAGTAAGTAATCTATGGTATTATCCCACTCTATCTCTGTCACCTCTGTCGTCAGGCCATTAAGGTGACAAGCGCCATGGAACAGCAGTCCCCCCTCTATCAGCCTCCCTGGAAGAGCTATGACCTCTTAGGGCTGAGTCATAGGAGCACATCACCAGCAGGCCTGCCTGACTGACCTCCTCCTCTGTCCAGAGTCTGTTCTATTCAGGAGACCTGGGCACATGGGACGTCTTTTCATGCTGCCTTTGCTCCCCTAGGATTTTTGCAGAGAAAGGGACCATGCCATGAGAACCAAGGAAGCAGCTAGTTGAACACCTGGTCCCCAGCCATGGTGTGGACCCCCGTGAGCATCCTTAGCAACAGAAAGCTGACCCTTGTGGCTCGTGTTCAACTCTGCAAGCTAAGCCACATTCTAGTTTTCCCTGGTCCCTAGGTATCAGGTAGAGTCCTAACTCACTAGGAAATGGCTAGTGAGTACCCTGCATCCTCAGTCTCTGGGCTGTTCCAGCCACCTCCTCTTACCTGTGTCCTGGTGGACACACAAGGTTGGCAGCTGGTTTGGGGAGGTGCAGAGGGAGGGAGGCAAACTTTGGGATTTTTACCGGAAGCGGTGACTCAGAACAAACCCCACTGTCCAAAGGCTGAAACTGGGGGGCGGAAGAAAGGAAGCCTTATCATCATCAAAAGCCCCAGCATGGAGCACTTTCTTACATTCTCAGACATTGATTCATCACCTTTAATTTCAGATGGAGACATGCATATCGTATATTCTCTCAAACCACAAATCAACTGCCTTCTTATTCTTCATCATCTTCCTCTTTAAATCTACCATGGAGGAATTATAGTGGCAGGGGACCATCTATTTCCTTGGCATGGAGGCTGAGAGGGGACCAGGATAACAAATGTCCTATTAGAGCAAAAGAATGTTCTCTACGGAATGGAGACGGGCCTTTTCAGTCATCAGGCCCCTTTGTGATCAGAGGCAGGAAGCTGGGGAGCCACATGGGGCCTGGGTGGCTGAGTGCAGGAAGCTGAGAGATGTTGCTGGTCAGGGGTGCTCTGGGGTGGCCAGAAACACAGAACACAGGCCACCACATCCTCTCACCTCAGCCCAGACCATGGCCACGTCTGTGGTCGGCCAGTGGGCCAGGGAGGCTTGACAAGCTGAAGAAAGTATTTCCTAGTGATGGTAATAACATTCTTGAATGGCAGCACAGATAACCCCCGTGTAACACCGTTGTCAGGTTCCTAAAAATGCCCTGTTATGTGAATCCATGTTCTATGAAACAAAGAACTAGTACCAAAAAGTGCTTAGGTTCCAAAAATTTTTTAGTCATACTATTGTATTTTTGGAGTTGAGAGATGTCTTTCTTGAAGCAATTTTCACCAAAAGTATAACATATTACTGTGCAGTAAATAATGTTTTCTTTTTTGTCATCTCTAAGCACCATTAACTGAAGGCGTTTTCCTTTTGACGAGATATCTTCATCCTCTGAACTTTCTTCAGCATTATCTTGACTTCTGTACTTTTTGCAAAAAAGCTGTTATTTTAGATTGCTTCCTTTTAGTTGAGAGATCTTTATAAATTTTGTTTATTTCAAATGGGATATCTTTTGCTCTTAAAAGCTCTTACTACATTCCATATTGTTCAGGGACTTCACTAATTTCAAACGAGATATTTTTTGCTCTTAAAAGCTCTTATTACACTCAGTTCAGGTATTTCTCTAATTCTCTAACTGTGTTAGAGTGAAACCATGTTATAGAAGTGCAGTGTGATTTGGGGGTTACCTGTAATTCTGAATGTTGACTATTGGCCGAAGCAGCTTCCAGTAATCCCATGATGCATTGCTACTGTCTACATTTTACCCAGGAAGGGAGGTTTGAGCGATCCCCTGGGGCCTCAGGGTCAGAGAGGTGGGGTTCCATCCACCCTCTGCTGGACGCTTGAATCCTTGTGCTCACTTTCTCTTCTAGATGATTGCTTTTAAAAAACACTTTGAGCTATAATCACAGTAAGAAATAAACATGTTTGAAATGAAATTTTTTCACAGAATAATACCCTTATATGTGGTGTATTTAGGTTTTGTGAAAACAAATTTTTATTCTTTTTTTTTCAAAGGCTAGTCAGACCCGCTAAATTGCTCTCACAGCTCACCAATGGATCATGAACCCTCCATCTGCAGATGCCTCCTCTCGGTGCCCGTGAATGTCAGTGTAACCACAAAGCGTCATTTTAACAAGGGCATGTCGTTTGCACCCGGAAACCAGGTTAGTGTAGCTCGAAGCCCCTCAGCTTGTTTTTGCCGCCTTTGGCTTTGGGGCCGCTCCAGAGGCCACCTCATGGCGGGCAGAGGAGCTAGCACACCTGGCAGCTAGACTTAAGTTACCCCTGTGGGTTCCAAACTAGCACATTCAGGTTCTTGCCCTCGGGGGAGGGAGTTCATAATCTTTCTCAAAGAGCATCCCTGTGGGAAAAGGCTGGAGAGCAAAACTGGACAGACTCATGAAGGAACCTGGAGGAGCCTGGCGGTCCTCCACGGTTCCTTGTCCGCTATAAGCCTTTCCCGCAACCAAGCCACTGCCCCCATGAGCTGCCCTTACCCTTAAAACACCTTTGTTCTTCGTGATCGTCTTCTTCCTCCAACTTCCCCTTAAGAGGCACTGGATGTTCAAAATATAAGATATAAAATGCTACCAAGGGCAGAGTGTGGTAATTCTCCCTCCCACCCCTATCCTACGTCACCTCATTCCTTCTCAGGAGGTCCCCATCTAGCACGAATATATCTTCAAGATCACTGCATATCAATAAAGAGTGTTACATATTTTTCCTTCTTTTTTATTTAACTTTATTGTTGTTTTATTACATCCATACTGTTTTTCCTCCCTCTGTCCCCTTCCCCTCCTACCCACTCCCCCACAAAGTCAATCCCACTTGTCCATGACCATGGTTCTTCCATACTAGTTTCTCGACTAAGCTGCTCCCCTCCTTGGTCTCCTCCTCCTCCCTCCCACTTCCCCCCTCCCCTCTGCCCACTGGAGATCTATTCATTGTATTCATGTATCTGGTTCTGTTTTGCTTATTTGCTTGTTTTGTTCATTATTGTCCTGAAATGGGTGAGATCATATGGTATTTGTACTTCACTGACTGGCTTATTTCACTAAGCATAGTACTTTCTAGTTCCATCCATGTTGTTGCAAAGGGTACAAGTTCCTTCTTTCTTTCTGCTGTGTAGTATTCCATTGTGTAAATGTACCAAAGATTTTTAATCCAATTATCCACTGATGGGCACTTTGGCTGTTTCCAGCACACTGCTATTATAAATAGTGCTTCTATGAACATAGGGGTACTTAGATTCTTATGAATTGGTGTTTCAGGATTCTTCAGGTCTAGCCCTAGTAGTGGAATTGCTAGATCAAAAGGCAGTTCCACTTTTAGTTTTTTAAGGAAACTCTATACCATTTTCCATAGTGGCTGCACAGCCTGCATTCCCACCAACAGTGCACCAGGGTTCCCTTTTCCCCACATCCTTGCCAACACTTGTTGTTTGTTGATTTGTTGATGATTGCCATTCTGACGGGTGTGAGGTGGTATCTTATTGTGGTTTTAATTTGCATCTCTCTGATGGCTAGTGATATTGAGCATTCTTTCATATGCCGTTAGGCCCTTTGTATGTCCTCCTCAGTGAGTTGTCTGTTCAGGTCCCTTGCCCCTTTTTTAATTGGGCTATCTGTCTCCCTGGTGTTGAGTCAAATTTGTTCTTTATATATTTTGCAGATCAAACCCTTGTCTGAGGTATCATTGGCAAATAAGTTTTCCCATACAGTTGGTTCCCTTTGAATTTTGCTGGTGTTTTCTTTAGCTGAACGGAAACTTTTCAGTTTGATATAGTCCCATTTGTTGATTTGTTCTTTTATTTCCTTTGCCCTTGGTGAAGTATCAGTAAACATATTTCTGCGTAGGCTATCTAAAATTTTACTGCCTGTATTTTTCTCCAGGACTGCTTATGTTTAAGTCCTTTAAGCATCCTGAGTTTATTCTGGTGTATGGTGTAAGTTGGTGGTCTAGTTTTATTTTTTTGCATGTCACTGTCCAGTTCTCCCAATACCATTTGTTGAAGAGACTATTTTTACTCTATTTTATGTTCCTTCCCCCTTTGTTGAATATTAATTGAACATAAAGTCCTGGGTTTATTTCTGGGCTCTCTATTCTGTTCCATTGATCTATATGTCTATTCTTATGCTAGTACCAGACTGTTTTGATTGCAGTAGTACTTGTAGTATAGTTCGATGTCTGGGATTGTGATTCCTCCTACCTTGTTCTTCTTTCTCAAGATTGCTGTGGCTATATGTGGGTGTTTTTGGCTCCATATAAACTTTTGAAGTATTTTTTCTATTTCAGTGGAGTATGTCATTGGTATTTTAATTGGGATTACATTGAATCTATAGATTGCTTTGTGTAGTATGAACATTTTAATTTCATTAAAATTAAATTGTTGATTATTCCCATCCATGAACATGTATATGCTTCCATTTATTTGTATCTCCCTTCATTTCTTTCTTTAATGTTCTGTAGTTTTCTGAGTACAGATCGTTTACCTCCTTGGTTAAGTTTATTCCTAAGTATTTTATTTTTCTTGTTGCTATGGTAAATGGGATTTGTTTTCTAGTTTCTATCTCTGATGTTTCATTATTGGTATACAAAACTGCTTTGATTTCTGGATATTGACTTTATATCCAGCTATTTTGCTAATTTGGTTATTAGGTCGAGTAAGTTTTTGGTGGAGCCTATCAGGTTTTGTATGTACACTATCATATCATCTGCAAATAATGACAGTTTGACTTCCTCCTTTCCAATTTGGATACCTTTGATTCCTTTTTCTTCTCTGATAGCTATGGTCAGAACTTCCAAAATGATGTTGAACAGAAGTGGAGAAAGTGGACAGCTTTGTCTTGTTCCTGATCTTAGGGAGAAAGCTTTTAGTTTTTGCCCATTGAGTATGATGTTGGCTGCAGGTTTCTCATATATGGCCTTTATGATGTTGAGGTATGCTCCCTTTATTCCCATTTTGGTGAGTGTTTTTATCATAAATGGTTGCTGTACTTTATCAAATGCTTTTTCAGCATCTATCGATATGATCATATGGTTTTTATCTTTCATTTTGTTGATATGGTGTATTACATTTATTGATTTGGGAATGTTGTACCATCCTTGCATCCCTGGGATGAAACCCACTTGATCATGGTGTAAGGTCTTGTTAATGTATTGCTGGATCCGATTGGCCAATATTTTGTTGAGAATCTTAGTGTCTATGTTCATCAGAGATATTGGCCTATAGTTTTCTTTCTTAGTTGTGCCTTTACCTGGTTTTGGGATTAGAATAATATTGGCTTCATAGAAAGAGTTTGGGAGCCTTCCCTCTTCTTGGATTTTTTGGAATAGGTTGAAAAGGATAGGAGTTAGTTCTTCTCTAAATGTTTTGTAGAATTTACCTGTATAGTCATCTGGTCCAGGGCTCTTGTGCTTTGGGAGATTTTGGATTACTTCTTCAATTTCACTAGTTGTTATTGGCTTATTCAGGATATCTGCTTCTTCTGGATTCAGTTTGTGGTTTTTTTTTTTGTTTTTTTTTTTTTTAATATTCAACCATAGTATTAAAGTTTT